>BCNH02000006.1:1807914-1941911 GCA_001662345.2 Metrosideros polymorpha var. glaberrima
TTAGAGTGGACAAATGATGATTCTCCATATGGTAGTTAGTTGTTATGTTGGGTCACATCGGTGGATAGGCCGAGATGCTATGATCCCTACTTACCTTGAGTACCTCTTTTCCTATGTTAAAATTCAAAAGACCCCTAATTATCACGACCGAGCTAGCGAAAACGAGATCATTCTTTGCATGGATTGATAGTTTATCATTAGCACGACAACCCACTGTGGCACCTTTAATTATTTCATAACTCCATTTATCAGCAATTTGTTTTTTTGGGAGAGGAACATAGATACATGAGCGCCAGAGTGGCTGATCACGTGCAAGCTTCTTTAAATAGCAGCTGCAGGGTTCTGTGTTTTACCGTATTAAACAGCCAATTGTTTCTCCTCAGCTAGAGAGACGTATCATTCAATTTTACCGATTCATTTAGCTTTATTTCCTTCGAACACGCAATCGAGCCTCTAAAGTGTTGTCATGTTAGTTTATCAGGTCGAAAGTTTATGGTGGCAGCTGCAAAATTCTTCTGCCCTCTTCTTTCAATAGGGTCATTTCCGTGTTGTTCTAGCTGCACATATGGAACAATTACAATTTACTTTCAATAGCAATTGAAGTTATGACAACGGATCAACGGGCTTAGAATTCTGTATGAGCACAAGATGGAGCATGGGAAACTTTAAGAAGGTTAGGTTTCAATGAAAGTGGGACAATCATGAACCGTTTCTTCAAGAATGAACCGCATAGAGGGCATTGTCACAATTGCAATGGCAACTGTTGTATCAAACCAAACTGTTGTTTCTTCATGTTGGATAAATTCACAGTTTTCAGGTTGTCCTACTATAAGCAATTGTCATAACTAATAACATTGTAAACTATAACCCATCCGCTAAATATTGATTAATTCAAATAATACAGAGGAAACGGAACAAACGATGAGGTCTGTTTGAAGTGACTTCTACTTAGTTTTCTGCAAACCTTGTGGTTCTCACAATCTAAATGCTATTTAATGCAGGAGACCGATGGTATTCAACATATACAAGCATCGATAGAATCCCATGCCAATTTTTAATAATTTTTATAGTTTAAAACGATATTGAGTTTTGGCAGGAGAATCAACAACTAATGTTTCCTTAAACAAAGCCAAAATAAATAGCGAGTAAGCATCTTTTAACTGCATATTGGCCATAAACAAAAGGTCAATTTGCCAACACAGCTCAATTTAAAGAATGTGTCTAATGGGAAAGTCCCCATGAAATAACCCAGAACAACATACTCCGATGAACAAACTAATTTTTTCTCGACAACATCGTATTCCTCTAATCTTGGAAAAGAAACTGATGTCCATCACTATACAGTAGGTTCAGCCAACTTAGAAAAATCTGGGCATTGGACAGATCGTTTTCATTTTTGCATTCTTCCCATTTTCTAGTAAGAAAGAGAATCGAGTTAGAGTCAATTTAAAGATTCTTTCATTTTCCCTTCCTTCACATATTGTACCTTCTACACGGCTTGGATCTGACACGCTTTTACCTTTAATTGCTTTCAACCTTCTGCCCTCGCATGATCATCAACTCTCTCACACCCTTTAATACCATAGCCCAGAACCCAGCGAGGTGACCCTTGATCCTTGTAGCACCTCCAGCACATACATTGTGACAGAATATACACCTCCCCTTGTTGTTCTCCACGACAGAATAGTGTGCAACCAACATACGTGCGTATCGCAACAATCATCTTGCCATTGGCAGACAGGAAGTGATGCTGCTGCAATACACCCTCAGCATCATCTGGTTCTGTCTCCCGGTGAAGTGTCTTTGGATGATCTAGATATCTCTTGCAATCCAATCCAATCGATCACATTGGAGCTATGATGCAGAACATGGAGATGAAATCGCCTCGTTAATCCAGCAGTCTTCAATGGAATGGTTGGCTTCACTTTCTACTCATTCAAATAATCTACCACAGCTTTTTAATCAATCATTTAACCTTGATATAGGCAACAGACAACAACATCATCATCCTTACAAATTGATCCGTTCCTAGTGCATCAAATGTGTTGCATGAGTCGACTGGACCCACTGGATCCAGCAAAGAGCATGGATTCCCCAGCGTTCCAATCAACCATATCCTAATTTTGATAAACAACACATAGGTGAAAGCACATCACATTCCCAGCGGAAGGAATACCATATCTTCTTGATACGCCATATCAGCCACAATCTTCCATTCCATCTCCATATCCTGAGGAGATGCAAATGAATGACCAGTACACTCCAGCAGGGGCATCATCACACCAGTATGATCAATTACTTGATATAGGTAATTCAAATTTCTTGCAGGATTGCAATCAGCCGCGTATATCCAGCGTAATAAGTCTAGATAACATTGTCCTGCATTCTAACGAACCACTTCCAAGCTGCAATGAAGAATGTGGAAGCGAAACCAGTTTGTTTCCCCTGCAAGATTCGGTGGGCATATATCCCCTAAACGAATTACAGCCTACTAGGGGCCCTCAAGTCTTGAGGATTCGAATTCTTTCGAGCCAACCGGAATGTTTATCGGGAATGTGGATTTCTAGGGTTCTGTTAGCTCGGTTTGAGAGTCAAGATTGCTAATTTTGAGTGGGGGAAATTTAACCGATGCAAGGTGAATCTCCTATGTCCCCTTGGGCTAATTAGGATCCCCTTGCCAAGGATCCCGACCGTGATTGGCCCTCGGCGGCCGTGGCCGATGGAGAGCAGCCAGAGGAGCAAAGGCACGTCGAAGGTGGCCACCGAAGCTTTGGCAGCTGCCATCATCGTAGCCGGCTGGCCTGAGGTGCGAGCATAGTTGACTACGGTCGTTGTGATTTGAGAGGAGGGCCCACCGGGTTTTGTCGGGCCGAGGCTGATAATGTTCGGGGGCACCACTTCGCTTGAGTATAATCCTGAAGCTTCGGGGCGTCCATCATCCCCTGGAAAAAAAAAACGAAAAAGGAAAAAAATTAATACAAAAATATATTAAAATATTATATTGCCAGCTGGCACGCATCCATGCCAGTACCGATTGGCCAAAATTTGCCTGATGGACTAGAATAGAACAAATACAAAAGTTTAGAACTGAACTGGCAAAAAAAGAAAAGTTTAGGACTGAATTGGCACAACTGTAATATGTTTAGGATTTTTTGATAATTATCTCCAATTTCAAAAGCCACGGTGAGATGTCTCTTGATGCAGCAGGGGAGCCCCATCTAAATGCGCAGAGGGCCAGCAACACGACGACGACACCAGCGATGACTTGAGTAGCAACAACGACACATCAATGAGGCCTAAACCTTATTCTCTTTTTATTTTCTATTTGTTTTTGTTCACGTTTTCTTGCTCACATTGCTCTAACATGAATTAGATAAAAGATATCTTAATATTAATTCAATAATAAGAAATACAATTCTCCATTTCATTTTTTGAATTCATCAAATGACATTTTTTTTTTCTCTTTTTCCCTCTACTAATTCAATTCTATTAATTTTATTACACAATGTAATTTGCCATTAGATCGTCTACATGAGAATTCGAAATATAATCTAACTAAAAAGAATAAATAGAATCGAACTAAATCAAAATGCTAATTGAACTACAAAACAATTAGAGATTAGAGAATCCTAACTCTCACATTCTAGAAAATAGAAATTCTAATAATTTTTAACTACTAACTAAAATATGTGATGTTTTTCTAGCTAATATCTCGTTCTGTAATATCTCCTCACCCCTTGTGAATGCTTTCGGTACTGTGGGATGCACTAACCAGTAGGGGTGTGCAAAAGAACCGAGAACCGCCCACTTGCCCAAAAACCGAACCGGACCATCTAAGAACCAGCGGTTCTTAAGGGGACCGGTCCGGTTCTCGGTTCCAATTTCTTAGAATTGTTGGGTACTAGTCCGATTTCCGGTTTTAGGTGCAGAATCACCCACCCGCTCACCCAGACCGGTATATATATTATTTATATATGTATATATATTTAGTTTTTTAAAAATAAAATCCTAAGGCTAAAAATAAGAATCATGTCTTCTCTCATTCAAAATCACTCAAAAATCTCTCTAGTCTCAATATCATGGCCTTGTCGTCGTCACTCTCGATCCCCTCCAACCTCGTCGGTTCTATGGACCCACTTGGAATCCGGACCGGACCGGCAGTCCAGTTCTCGGGTGGGTCCATAGAATCAACCGGTGGTTCTCGATTTAATTTTTCAAAATCAATTATTGGTGGGCGGTTTCCGATTCTAAGGTGGGAACCGTCCACCCGGACCATGCTCACCCCTACTGACTAGGCCCCCATCGTCGTCCTTGTCTTCATGTTCAGTCAGTCAACACGTTTCAGCCAAACCATGTCCCACCGGCGTTTTGCTCTCCATTTTCCAGAATTTTGTCGGCCCACTTTTTGACCCAGAATTCCTCGATTCCACCTCTCCCTGTCTATTTTCACACTGACTTTTAAGGAAAATTCAGGATGAGACGGGTCGGTTCACAACAATTTACGGTCTTATAAAAAAGGCTCCACAAAAATTAAATGCGAAAGAACGCAGTCTCGACAATGTGAGATCACAAATGTATTTTATTAGGGGTCAAATTAACGGTGGATTTGATTGTTAATTTTTATGAAGATGCGAATGTTGACCTCTGAGCTTGTCGACAGTAATTCTTCTTCTTTTTTTTATCTAAAGAAACAGACTATAAATGAAACCGGTCTCGTGAATTTTTAGACTGGACCTCTGAATTTCCCTGAAAATTTACATGAATAATTCCTGAAGCAACTTCAGTTTGGATTTGGAAACGAGAAAGTCTCTTTCTGTTGTTGGGTAGAAGGGATTAGTATATGGAGAGTTCTAAATTCGTGTCAAGATTTATGCAACGTAAAAGTGCAGCACCAATTCAGAGGTTTTCTTAATTAATATAACGTAACTCATTTCTAGAGGGAAAAAAGAGCAAATGCTAGACATAAGAAAAATTGGATATATATATATGTATATATATAGATATATATATATATTAAGATGGATGGAGTATGAAGAGGAAAATAGTGCGGTAGCCTTGTTTGGTAAGTTTTATTTTTCATTTTTCATTTTCTTTGCAAAGCCTAGAGAGTTTTGGCAACTAAGCGACCCATATTTTAACGTTCAATAGTGGTTTTCCACCTCATTTGGTACACTGCTTTTATAAAATCTTTATATAAGTAGTACAATTTCGGGCGGGATTATGTAAGGGCTGCTTGAGATTCTCCTTCCAAGGCATGATCTCCTTCTTAGATAACCCATAAAATTTCCTCTCCTTTCTTCGATGAAGTATGACTTAATTTTCCTCTATTAATTCCCTCTGTGTAGATCTGGTGCGTCTCTCTACTTGCGCTTCTATTCCTTGTGAAATAAGGAGATCTCTCTCTCTCTCTCTCTCTCTCTGCTTTGGGCATACACAACTCAAGTGATTTGGCTCTGTTAGGAGGATTCTACGGTTCTGCATCGACATTAAATCTATCTGGTTAGCCGAGTGTTAGCTTAACTTAAGAATCTTTTATGTTTCTATATTCTAATTATTTTGTTCATGTTTTCTTTCTCACGACTGCTCTTTCTTGATTCTAATATAAATTAGATTCTAGACATCTTCATACTAAATAGATAATAAGAAATAAGATTTTTCATTTTCAAATTAATCGAATAACATTTTTTTTCTTTTTCTTTTTTCTTTACTAATTCAATTCAATTCAATTACTTTTATGAGAATTGCATGAGATATAGATTATGCGTCACCGTATATTATGAATCATTTTTCTGTGCATGCAAATTGCTCTGTTTTTGGGTCATCTACATAAATTAAAGATTTAGGCTTGACTGGTTTATTGGAGCTTTTATGATGTTTCATGATCTTCCAAGTAATTGGATTTCTGTACTTATGTCTTTGGGTAAAAAAAAAAAAAAATCATTCTTCTGCAACTTCTCCAATTGGTAAATTCGTAAAGGGATGAAACCGGGGGGTTGTGGAATTTGGCGCTACGCGTCAACTAGCTCTATGTATTTGGAGAATAAATTCAGTTTTTAACGACAATTTTTTTTCCCGAGTTGCGCATGCATGTCGAGGAAAAAATGGGAGAAAAACGAATTATACCGTCCATGTTATTGACATCATAATCTTTACTAATCAAAATTTTTGGGGTGCATAACGGAAATAATATCTATACCTTGCAAAGGGTAAATTACATGCTCTTTCGTGGTTAAAATCTGGATCTATTTTGGATTTTGCTTCACCGGCAACACCTCCTTGTAATTTTAGAATTAATTATTTTCTTGAGAAGGTAGTCCGCAATTTTCAAGTTGTCTTGGAGTTGATGGGGTCCTTCTTGTCTCAAAAACAGCAAATTATTCTTGGGTCTGTTGAATATTAATCTGCAGTTTGGCTTTCCCGCTTTAGTATTTGCAGATGCTACTATTTGCTTGAGAATAATGCCAATAGCGACTTAGAAAGTAGCGATGGCAATTAGAGTTGGAGATGCTAACGCGGACAAGGGTTCACGATTATGTCCAGTGCAGCAGAGTGAGCATATCTGTGCCTTTGAACAGTGTTGTTGTTGATCAGGATTCAAGACTTTCACCAGTGCCAAGTCTCTCTTCTCTCTCTCTCTCGGAGAAAAAACAAAATGAAATGATTGAGGAAAGACTGATATTTCCTGCGTGCGTTCTCATTGACTGTGCTGTTGTCTGTCTGGCAGAGTTCCTCCTGCTTCTTCACCCAAAGCTTTTCGTTCCCATTTACAACAGCAGGGGCCTATGCCTATGTTTCTTTAGGGAATTGGATCCCCGCCTTCAGCCAAACAAAGACTCTTCGCTGGATCCCCGGATGCTGACCGGTGCTTCGGAATCTCAAGAACAGCTGCTTAGGTTCTACTTCTTGATGTGCATCTTTGCCATTGACATGCATCTAGATCTTCTCTTTCCGTCCTAACAAGGTATGTTGCTACGTCTTCGTCTTTGCAGTCTTCCATTTGTAAGAATCGAATAAAGACTCTTCAACGGAGCATCCTTATTTGACTGAATTACTTCTCTTAGGATATTGATAGCGGCGATGCCTAGAGAAAAGGATCCATTTCGGAAGTACGTGACGTTCCCGAATGAAAATAACAGCAAGTGGAGGTGTAACTTCTGCGGACAGGAGAATGGGGGAGGGGCTACAAGGATCAAGGCTCACTTGGCTGGAATTGGAGGCTTTGGCATTAAAGGATGTGAGAGGGTCGATGTTAATGTAAGAGCAGACGCCAAAGTTGCGCTGATGGCTAAAAGGGGGATGGACTCGAGCGACCGAGGTGTATCTGGGGAAAGGATGCAAGGAAATGTTAGAGGAGCTCTGACCAGCACATCCCATCCGCCAATTCTGGAGGGCGGAACCAACTTACAATTACCACAAGGTATGCAATTCCAAATTATCACAGAAAATGGGCAGAAGTAACAAGTAATTGATCTGATCTTAGTTATGGTTTCAAGTTTACTTTTGTTTTTGAATGTCTGAACACCCATTTCACGGCATGCCATAGCAACCAGCCATGTGAATCCGACTAATGCTGTCGTGTATCTCAATCAATCACCAGGCGAGCCTCCTTTGACACAAAGCCGTGAATCGATGGGAGAGATGCTGCCGGAGGAGAGGGCAGACGACATCGCAAATGGCGCAACCAGTTACTTGATCAGTGCATTTCCCCCGCCAAATTCATTCTTCCCTGAATCGCCACATGAACTGTTGCCTTTCTTAACCGAGTCTCTAACATTAAATTCACAGCAGAATCCAAGCGCGCCACTACCATCACAAAACCGCCCGCTCCTTGATAACATTTCCCAGAATGAGTCACTGGGTACTCAACTCACTAACATGGCCACAACCAACACTCCCCATCATTCTAATCAACCACATCAGAGCTTTCACGTGCAGTGTGGACATGGCACTGGTTTATCTCCTCCACGGGATTCCATGGACATAGAGCCACCTATTATTGAGCCATTTAATTCCCCTTGGCAGATTCCAGAGGACATCATAAATACAACAAGCCCATCAACGTCAGAAGGTATAAAATTGCCCATCTATTGAACGGTTCTCGTTAGCGAGTGCCCTGACACATGTTTTAACTATATTCGATAAGGAATTATTTCTATTCTCAATGCATTGATTATACATAATGCAAGAGAGACAGTGCATTGAGAATTACAAACTTCCCTTAAATAGGGGTTTAATTAGTGTGAGGGCACCTGATAACAAAATCCATATTATATTTTAATTCACAGTCTCTTTGTAAACCTCATGTTGCTTTGTTATGGGGAGTAAGAATGTTGTGATCAGAGTCTAATGCATGAAGTTGTGGCTTATAAATTAGGGATGCCGAAAGGTGCACCAGCAGGGGCATCATCATTCCAGTATGATCGATTACTTGGTGCAGGTAATTCACTGGATTGCAATTGGCCATGTATATCCACTGTAACCAACGCTGTCCCACATTCTAACCAACCAGTTCCAAGCTGCAATGAAGAAAGTGGAACTGAAACCAGTTTGTTTCCCCTACAAGATTCAGGGGGCATATGTCCCGTGACTGCATTACAGCCTACTAGGGGCCCTCACATCGAGGCAACAGCACATGTCAATTTGCAAGTTCTGGAGGGTGGAGCAAATACGGCTGGCCCATCGCCATCCCAAGGTATGTCTTGATTTACCTAAATAGATATTGTCGTTCTGAATTAATGATAGGTATTCCTACTCAAGTGAGCATTGATGCTTTAATTGCAGAAGTGATACTTCTTTGTATTATTAACTCTCTCTAGTATTACTCAAATTCATCTCTTTCATTAACCCAATTACCATGGTATCGTTGCATACGATATATTTCCTTACTTTATTGTGCGGTTTCTTTCATCAAAATATTTATCTTATGTGCATGTTGATTTGCGCTGTAGATTTTTTTCATGCTCAAGTTCTGTATGTTGTTTTACCTGTATTCATGGCTTGATTTGAAAGTCCTATTATTGATTGATCTTACACTTTAATATTTTAGTGCAACCGGCTTCGGTGCCCCCTCAACATCAAAGTGTTCCACATCATTCCATTAATCATGAGGCAAGGAATGTGCAGCAGAATCCAGCGGCGCCATCATCATCATGGAATAACCATTCAGTCAGATGTCTCCCAGCAGCTCTAATGGACATAGATAAATGTCTCCTATCATCATCACAAGTTCCGAATAAAGCTACTCCACCTCCTCAGATTCCACCTTGCGGAACAGGTCGTCTGATAGGCCCATCGTCAGGTATATGTTAGTCCTTATGCATCACCATGTTACGTTATTGCGGGCAGCAAAAATGCTATCATGAGACTCTAACAGATGGAATTTTTTAATTGCAGAATTAGATGTGAACAAAAGTGTGCCAATGACGAGTCGTACAAACACAGGCAGCATCTTTGAAGAGAATGGAGCTTTGAAAAGAAAATTCGAACGACTCTATAGCAGAGAATATGACATGCAGAATGAGTTAAAATATGCCGCATCTCTATCCCTAAAGAAGCCGAGAATGGAAGTTGTGAATTGGTTGGCGGATGTGGAGAAGCTTAGAAATGATTTCCCTTGTACTGAAGCAGCAAGTGAGGATTGTTTGCCACCACATCATCAGGTGGATATACTGATGCAAGAAGCAGAAGACCTTATGAGACATGGCAATTTCCCGAATGGACTATTTGAGGCAAGAGAGACCAAAGTCAGTAAATTGTTAGAAGGAAAGATGGTGGGAGAGGCGTTTCAGAGAAATACTACAAAGATTTTGGAATTCCTAGTAGGGAATCAAGTATCCCGATTAGGCATTTATGGAATGGGGGGAGTCGGTAAAACGAGTATTATGAAGCACATACATAATAGACTCCTCGAAAAAGCAAACTATGGCAATGTGTTGTGGATCACTGTGTCGCAAGATTTCAACACACAAAAGTTACAGGATGACATTTGGGAGGCACTAGGTTTAGGCACACTCCATGTAAAAAGGATGTGAGCAAACGAGCAGCAATGTTGTCCGATCATTTAACCGAAAGAGGGAAGTCTACCATAATCCTCGATGATGTGTGGGAACATTTTGATCTTGAAGAGGTGGGAATCCCTGTTAGAGCAGATGGATTTAAGTTGGTCTTAACCACTCGATCCTTTAATGTATGCTGCCAGATGCAGTGTCAGGAAAAGATAAAAATTGAACCTCTATCTCAAAAAGAAGCCGAGAGTTTATTTATGGAGGAGCTTGGATCCGATGCGGCACTTAATTTGGAAACTGAAGCAGTTATGAAGTCCATTGTTGAAGAATGTGCAGGCTTGCCGCTTGGAGTCATCACGATGGCAGCAAGCATGCGAGGAGTGACCGATGTGTTTGAATGGAAGGATTCCTTGGTGAAATTGAAAGAATCAGATATGGGGCAAACAAATATGGAAAAGAAGGTCTTAACGAAATTGAAATTCAGTTACGACCGCCTTGGTAATCATGAAGTTCAACAGTGTTTCTTATCTTGTGCATTTTATCCAGAAGATAAATTGATTCATAAGTTCGAGTTGATAGAATTCTTTATTGACCAAGGATTGATTAGCGGATTGAATACGAGGGCGAAACAGCTTGATAGAGGCCTCACCATACTGAGCAAACTGGAAAATGTTTGCCTATTGGAAGAACATGACGAAAAGATGAAGATGCACGATTTGATTAGAGACATGGCATTGCATATCATGAGTGCGACTTCGATTGTAAAAGCAAGAAAGGGGTTGACGAGGATACCACCTGAGGAATATTGGACGGATACTTTGGAGAAAGTTTCTCTGATGGAGAACGACATTGGAGAATTTCCGTTGAACATGTCACCAAATTGTCCTAAGCTATCAACTTTACTATTGAAAAATAGCTTGTCGTGTGATGTGGTCGTCCCTGATTCTTTCTTCAAACATTTACGGGAGTTAAAGGTTCTAAACCTGAGTGGATGTCCACTAAGAGAACTTCCGGATTCCATCTCAGACTTGGTAAACTTGAGGGCACTATGGCTTAGAGGGTGTTCACAATTGTGCCGTATTCCTTATTTAGGGAATCTCAGATGTTTAAGAAAGTTGGACGCTAGTGGCTGTGTTTGTCTTGAAGCGCTCGAGGGTGTGGGAATGTTGGTGAACTTGAGATACCTCAACCTAATTAGTACAGGTATAAAGAGATTACCCAAAGGAACACTGGGGGGTTTGCTAAACTTGCAATTTCTTGTAGTTCAGGAAGTAGATTTTGAAGACGTTACAAAATTGTGGCCATTGGATGTTCTTGGATGCCACTTTGAAGATGTGGATGATTTCAACAAGTTTGTGAGGGTTATGAAGCAAAGTAATAACGCTCACTGTTACGAGCTCAAAGTGAATCAAGAAAAATCGAAATTTTTTGTGGGAATAGCTGTTGGATTTTGGGATTGTGAGAGGAGTGTCCAAATTGAGAAGTGGAGTCCCGCTATTGTGAGCATGGGAGGGGAAAGCACTGGCATTTGTATTTTTATTCCCCAAGATGTGCAGAGATTGAAAATGAAGAATTGCGACGGTACAACAATTTTGTCTGACATGGGCCCGCTTGAATGCCTTGAAGAGCTCGAAATATACGATTGGAAAAACTTGTCGGTGCTGTGTGGAGGACAAGATGAAGAAGAAATCGACATCCATGACTCCCCTGCCCCAACCCCAACCCCAACCCCTACGCCTCCCCTCTTCTTCCCAAGACTTACGAAGCTGATAATATCTGAATGTCCGAAACTGAAGTATCTCTTTGGGCATGGGTCTGAATTCTACCTTCCGCATCTTCGAGAGATTGACATCCGCAACTGTAAGGAAATGATGGGGATAATAGCAGCAATTACATCACCACCACAACATCCACTCCTAGCCTTGGAAGTGATTTCTGTTGGACAACGTCATAAAATGAAGAGGGTGGTGGAATCTGAGTGGCTGCCCCACTTGCCTAAGTTGAGAACAATCAGAGTATATGATTGTAAGAACATGGAGGAGATAATCGGAGGTCCTCCCCCATACGCGCCAGTCGAAGAGATTTCTCTCGAATCTCTTGACGTATATGGCTGCGATAACATGAGAAACCTCAATCCGCACGAGTGGCTACTCCATCTTCATGGTCTTCAAAGTATCAAAGTCGGGTGCTGCAAAGGAATGGTCGAGATGGTAAGCGGAGCGGGACAAGGCCAAGAAGGAAGCATAACGACTCCTCCCGTAAACAACATCCCTTCATCCTTCCAAGCATCAATTTCTCTCCCAAAGCTGACGCACTTGTCCCTACATGATTTACCCGAGCTTAAGAGCATATGTGAAGTCCCAATAACTTGCGATTCCATGGAATTTATAAATGTGTGCACTTGCCCAAAACTGAGCAGCATCCCTCTGCAACTGCGATTTTGTGATAATAAGCAGCATCCTTTTATTCACGTGGAAGGTGAGGAAAAGTGGAAGACGCTGATGTGGGATCATCCCAATGCTCAGGCTATTCTTCAACCTTGTCTCCAAAAAGGGGACGACTTCATCAAAAGATATGTTCGTATTGATGAGCCGAGGTGCCAATGTTCTCCAAATGCTATAGGTAATGAGTTAATTGATATAATTTCCTTTACTTCTTAGAAGTCCATGTAGCTTTTCTATCTACAGTCGTGCAGCTCTAACAGTGGCTTTTGCAGAATTATCCACCAAAGCCAAGAATTTCCTAGGACTACGCTTTTGAAAGAAGCCCTGCTGCTCGAGCATGCTTGCTTGTAAACTCAACTCAAGTTGCCATATGAATGACTTTTTTCACGTGCCATACTTTGTGGCCAAAAGGGGCGTTACATTGTGCATTTTGAACGCCATGTTTTATTGAGTAATTGGAGATGAGTCATCTCCAAGAACTAGTTAAGAGATGATGCTTTTGCCCAACCCTTCTCGTTTCATTTTCCCTGTCATGTTGATTAGATCCATGGTTTGGGTGAAGACCACTTATATTCCGAAAGTGTGATGTCCTGATTTTCTGCTGCTAACTTATGAGCGAAATGTCTATTGAACTCTATATATATTTTTATCTACACGATTATGCTCGATTGGATCAAAGAATGCAAGTTCGCGGTATTATGCAAAAGAAAATTACGGAGTCAGTGGTTGAAATTGACTATCAAATGAATTAGCCTCAAGTTGCCGCAAAGCATTTTGGTTTTTGCATAAAAAGGTGTTCATATAGGAGCTGAAAAATGGAGTTTGGCTATGAGTATCTCATCAAAAGCGCATCCAGTGCATCGTAGACACTTAAAAAGGAAAAAATAAAAAAGAACGCCAAAGACTCAATTTCGTTAGGAGGCCTGACAGATAAATTGCAAATATGATCGTGGGCCGCTAATTGTGCATTCGTTGAAGTGCCATGTACCAGTTTTGCGCCCTTTCATATGAAAATCAATTGGATACTTCAATAAATAACATTGATATCAAGAAGTCAGAAATGAAAGAAAAGAAAAAAAGGAAAAATAATTTACTTTTAATCGGAAAAGATAGTAACGTACCCACGCCACATCCTCACTTTCACCTGGGTAGACAATCTAGATTAGCGTAAATTGGGTGACACGGGCCAAAAGCCAGCTTTTCGAAATGTAGAGGCATTTATTGTGAAAAAATAAATCAAATGACTTATTGCTTAATTGATTAAGTTTAAACCCTTATGATGGCCACACCAATGGAAAAATCATAAATGTATTGTTGTAAGTTTTTTCCTTTAACTCCCTTTTGGTTTTTTATTTTTGTTTTTATATTAACGGAGTGTTCGAAACTTTTCAAAGTACTCGACTATTCTCTATTGGGCATGGCAATCCCTAACTCGATTTTGTTTAGATGTGTTTTGAAGTGTTCATTACTTTTGTATAAGCAACTCACTCTGGTATTACTTTTGGATAAGCAACTCTTTCTGTTCTTTTTGCTTGAAGTCATTTGACTTTGTGAGAGATTTCACCGCTAAGTTGACATGTGGTACATTGCAAGAGCGACACGTGTCTCTTTCAACTTTCCAATTTCGCTCTTCATATTCCAACTTTACCCTTCATATGTCTCTTATTTCCTCTCATTCTATTACATTTAGTGTCGTCATTGATATAGTTTGTTACACATTTGTTTGTTGTGTCGTGCCAAGGAGTATACAAATTCTATTACTCGTTAATGCATACAAAAATTGTGGAGAGCTTTTCTCAAGATTTTACAAATGAGAAACTTGTGTAGACATAATTTAGAGCACGTCTTTCATGAGTCATAATTAGTCCTTCCATCTTCGCTTCGTGGCTTTTCGTATATTTAGTTTAGAGATAAGTGCATTAAAAATTTTAAAACTTCTCACGAAAGTACAATCAAATCCCAAAACTTTTAAAAAGTATAATCAAGTCCTAAAATTTGTCACAGAAGTGCAATTGAGTTCTAAAATTTTTAAAAAATACAATCAACAGAACGACTTGATTGAATCAATTTGGCAAGTTTTAAGACTTGATTGCACTTTTTGAAAGTTTTAGGACTAAGTTACACTTTCATGACAATTTTTAGGACTTCCAATATACTTTTCTCTTTAGTTTATTTCCACATAATTTGTGGTAAAATCTCTTTAAAATAACATTGTTTCACCAATACTTATGAATGTGACCTGCACTTAATTACTTAACTATTCATCTGAAATCAATCATACTATGACTTAAATGTCACTAAATAATTTGTTGCAGGGTTGACACCTTATCCATTGTATTGGTACCACCTCATATAGCTTTTTCTCTCTTATTTCTTTTTTCATTTCTAAAAAAAAAATCCTTATTAAAATAGAATTAACCTAAAAAAAAACTTAAAAGTCTCGAGCATTGTTGCGATGAGTACAATGCTTCTGACAAATGCTTCAACATCAAATATATGATATTTATTCTCATTCTGTTTTATATTGAACTATGGAGATCCTAACTCATAACTAAAAAAACTTCACTCCATAAAATAATTTAATCTTTTAATCAAACCTGATTTAATAAAATCTAATCTAATTATCTAATGACATCTAGCATTATATTCCATTATGTTCATGTCATAAGCACAACCTATAGAATATTATAAGTTGAATCTTCAAATTGACATGACAACATATCATCATATGCATAAAAACATGCATTTTAAAGTACATATAGATAGATGTAATGTATTACTACATGTGGTTAAGTAAAATGATCGTGAGTTTGAATCCAGATTTACGATTTGCTTACTTGAGTTATTTAAGTTTTTCTTTTATTGGTTTTATTTTCTCGACGAGAAAACTCTTTAAAAAATGAATTTTCGGCTAAAAGACCTCTTGTATTTTACACTCTTTGTTTAGACTTTAATTCATTTACGTAGTCTCTAATTATGATTTGGTTTAGATTCTTTTCATGTTTACTATTATATAAAGCAAAGAAAGCCTGATATTTTAAAGAGATCTCAACCATTTTTTTCTTCCCCTAAATATCCTTAATTACGTATTTTACAAATATTGTGTCCAAGGATAAATGCATAAGTTCTTTAATTTTATTTTTATCTCAAATTTTTCAATATGGATTTTTTTTATTCCATAACAACCTTTCTAACAAGATTTCAAATTTCAAAATATATTTCTCTTTTCATAAATATTTATAGACATTGTTCGTATGGTGACTTTTTAGCAATAATTTCTATTCCTAATATAATAATTCAAATATTTTGTATAGAATGATTTTGTTTAATTTTTCAAATTCAAATATCGATTTCTTGTATTAGACCGGCGTGTGTAGATTTGCTTGCATGATAAATGAAAAGTGATACATTTTCTTTGGGAAAAAGAAACCTGCATATAACATAGGCTTCATTCTCTAAAATTAATTATTCTCTTGAGAAGGTACTCTACAATATTCGAGCTTTGAGTTGATTGGGTCTTTCGTCTCAAAAACAGCAAACTCTCACATCATTCCGTTGACTCCTTGCCCTTTTAGATCTCTCAAAATCTCACGAATTCGTCTGTTTCCATATCATTCTGCAAATTGGCTTTTCTATTGGGGAACATAGTTGTGAATGCTGAGAAAAATTGTCAAAAAAGTCCTAAACCTATTGCACTTTTATCAATTCAATCCTAAATCTTTTAATTTTGCCAATTCAGTCCTAAACCTTTTTGCATTTGTGCCAATTCAATCTTAAATCTTTTAATTTTGCCAATTAAGTCCTAAACCTTTTGCATTTTTGCCAATTCAGTCATAAGCCACCGGCCGGCGCTGACGTGGCCCGCCGGCCGGCTAAAATAATATATTTTTAATATTTTTAAATGTTTTTCGATTTTTTTAATTAATTTTTTTCTTTTCTTCCTTCTTCTTCTTCTTCTTCTTCCTTGGCTTGGCTTGCGCTGCATCTTTTGGTTTTGGCCGGCGAGGGTCACCGGAGCTCGCCGGCTACTGGGCGAGGGCTACGAAGCCCTCGCCGGCGGCCGGCGAGGTCACGACCCTCACCCGGCGTCGCCCAGATCTGGGCGACGCCATGGGGATCGCGGGCGAGGCTGCCTCGCCCAGATCTGGGCAAGGCCAGCCTCGCCGTGGCCTCGTCGGGCGAGGGCAGCCCCTCGCCCGACGCCGGCAAGTCACCAGAACAGGGGAAGAAAAAACCCAGAAACCCAAAGTTGACCCAGAAATCCGCAATCGCTTGCGACTTCCTCTATTCATCTTCGGCTTTGTCTTCCTAGCGGCCAACTTCCAGATCTGAAGCAAAGCCTCGTCCATGGCCGGAACAAGCGAGGGGTTGCCCTCGCCCGCCCCCTATGGCGTCGCCCAGATTTGGGCGACGCCGGGTGAGGGCCGCGACCTCGCCGGCGGCCGGCGAGGGCTTCGCCGCCCTCGCCCAGTGGCCAGCTAGCTCCGGTGACCCTCGCCGGCCAGCTCGCCGGCCAAAACCAGAAGATGCAGCAGCAAGCCAAGCCAAGGAAGAAGAAGAAGGAAGAAAAGAAAAAAAAAGAAAAAAATTAATTAAAAAAATCGAAAAACATTTAAAAACATTTAAAATACTAAAAAAATATTATTTTGGCCGGCCGGTGGGCCACGTCAGTGCTGGCCGATGGCTTAGGACTGAATTGGCAAAAATACAAAAGATTTAGGACTCAATTGACAAAATTAAAAGGTTTAGGACTGAATTGGCACAAATGCAAAAGGTTTAGGATTGAATTGGCAAAAGTGCAATAGGTTTAGAACTTTTTTGACAATTTTTCCTAAATGCTGTAATTTACTTGAGAGTAATGCTATGCGCCCAAAGAAGATATACAAAAGATTGGTATGCTATATGACGTGGTGTGCACTCTATGCATGTAGTTTGATAACTAAGATATCGTGAGATGAAGATAAAGGTTGGGCATACATGGCGAGACTAGAGGGCGATAAATGGCATTATCGCCACCACAAGAAATTGTAAACATTACCAAGAGTGAAAACTCACTTTGCTGGAGTATAGGCAAAAGATTGCCATTTGCACCAGAGAATGATTGCTCCATTGCATGCCGATGCCAAAGCAAGTTCGAAAAGTTGCTCAAGCTATTCTTTTGTCACCATACCTCGGATTGGTGAGACGGTAATTGCCGTGCCAAGTGGCAGGACACAAAATAACCATTGCTAACATTAATGCCCGTTTGAAGTTTCTATACGTCCATCTAGACATGGAGGAAGACAAACAATGGTTCATACCAACGAGACTTTGTATCCAAAAAGACCTGGTCGCAGAGTTCTTTCGGTCCCAGATGCTTTCAACAATAATGGGAGAGTGAAATCATGTATGCAGAACTAGTAAGGGCCAATCTATGTATACTCAGCTCTCTACTCGTTGAAATCCTCCGAATTTTCATGTTTCAAATGAATGGACATAATTGGCCCACCTAATCCTTTTGCGGCATTACTTAATTTTATAGTAAAAACAAACATGCCTTAGCTTATGAAGAAAATAAAATACAAAAATAAATTAGTGAAGAATAAAATAATACGTAACGATTTTGATTCAAAATTATCATAAAAGAAAAGATGATTGATTTATGGAATATATTAAATTTAAAGTTAGAATGTTTGAGGTTTTTGGATCATGATTCTGTTCATCTATAGTCACGTGTGATCAAGTTTATTTAAAATGTACGCGAGGGCTTTATGGGCTGTAGAAGTTTGAGATTGAAATGGCCATTGGATTTGCTTTATCATTAATAAAGATATGTTACTTACTCTATCAATTAATCTACCTGGAACAATATGCTAATATCAGTTTATGTACTTTGTTAATTTGGCTATAACTTGGAATAAGAGACTAACAAGATAAATCCATTATTGAAAAGAATTTGTTTGATTTTTTTTCCACTTATTAGTCAAATAAAGTGATTTATTCTTTTAGCAATTATCAAATAAATATCATTCAAACCGTGTAGTGCCATATCTATTTTTCTCGATTAGTTTACCTATAAAATGGGCGTATTAACATACATGATTTCACAACAAAACAAGCAAACATTTTTCGAAAAAAATTGATAGTAAATTGGCTCTTATATTAGTAACATTTACAAGGTAATACAAAATAAAAATACGTCTAGAGATTTCTTTTTATTTTATGTGTACTTAGACATTTACATTACCTATATCATTTCATTTCACACATAAAATGTATAGAAAATAAACATTTTGGGAAGAAGGTAAGAGAACCCTTAAATCAAAAGAGCATCTCTTTCCGTCATAATATAGAAAGTCAACAACAAATTTAGACATTCCTACAATCACTTATATAGCAAGAACATTCAAATAGGTAGAGCATAATGAAAGACTGAACAATAATATAACGATGGATTTATATAGATTGTCAATGTAACATTATACAAAAAATTTATACATGTTATATGGGTTTACCGTACCACATCAGTAAATGAAATTTGAACAAGTAAATTTCTGAATCCACGCAACCAACGGGTCTTTGATTACTATGTGATGGCACATTCTACGGAAATATGCAGTCATAAGCTATAATCTGATGGAATCACCTACCAATATACAAAGTTCTATGCAAATCATGCAAAATGTGTGCTAGCAATCGGATGGCCTGGAATACTTTGGGGGCAGAGATGGACACATCTCATTCATATGAGGGTACGGGTCCATTGTATTGTATCCTGGCAGCTCCATTCGATACCTACCTAGTATTTGACAGAATGGAAGCTCGACGTCGTCCCCATCATTGCACCACTTAGGCAAGCGGCTCGAATTATTCTCGAAGAACCTTAGCGAGTAAGCATCCTTTATCTGCATATTTTGTCAGAACAAGAAGGTAGATTAGTTAACACGATGCTATTCACAAAATGCCAACTAAGACTCTTCACGACAAAAAGTCACACTATGATGGGCAAACTAAATTATAGTTCTCCCAATCCTCGAAGAAAGCGACGTAAGTTCAGGCAATTAGAGTCAGAAAGAGAACCCAACTAGGGTCAATCAGATCACACTTACAGTGAACTCTGTAACTTGAATGGAGCTAGAAATTGGATCAAAGAGTCCTGCTGCTTTGTACATTTCAAGAACGAAAGCTACACATGAGGCGGACTTCCCATCACTGTACACCCAATCGTCTTGCTCTGGAATTGTCAGCAGTTCAGCAAAAGACGAGCCCCTCATTTCAGTTTCGACTAATAGATCAGGAAGACCCAAGCCCTATATGCAACACAATTGTAAGGTAGCCATAAAGTAAAGTAGGTGAAATTACAACCATATACCATGTGTTAACTGAATGCCATTCAAGGGACATTAGATTCCACTTGCACCTCAGTGGGCAAAACAAGATGAATAATGTCACATGGACAACTGCAAAATGCATGGGATGGTACCTCTGTTCCTAGCCGCTTGTTCAGTGCTTCATTCCATATGTTCGCAGCATAGGCTGGTTGCATTTGGTTCAATACTGTCATAACAGAAGCAACCTACAACACCACAATGCTTTGGATTAAATGAGAGAACCACACTCCCATCATGCAAAGAATGCATCACCCGAGCATATTACATGCATCATCAGTCAGGCTGATAGAAACTCTTAAAAAAATGAACAAAGTCTACTATTTTGCTGCCTTAGTATCATATAGGAAGCTATAAAAATGAATTTGTCAAACTAACTCAGATTATTTTCCATAATGTTAGCACTCAATAGAGTTACATACTAATCTGCTACTTGGCGAGATCACTTTTCAGTTTTTACCCTCTTGTTTTGCTCAATTGAATTCAGTCGAAATCATGGCATGATTGTCAAATTCCAACTAGACCATGTTGATATGATCTGACACATGACATCATTATATTTAAGGGTCTATCAAAGTAAGGGTAAATTTCTGTTTAGCAGTAAGGTTGAGAAGCAGGAACTATTTCGTATCCAGCATCTAAGAATCTCAAGGTACCTACAGATATAGCTTGGAAGTAACACAAGGCCTTAGTTTTAGAAAATTTGTCAAAGACAAACTGAATGCACCCGCAAAAAATTTATAAACACATATGCATGTGTACAATCTCTGTACCACGTGAGCGTCCAATGGCGGTGGATAATTTGCATCGATAGTGTCTATCCAGCTAAAAAGCATGTTGTGATAACCGTATGGTTTCCCATTCATACTCTGAGCATATTCCCATGCAGCAGTCTCATTAAATTTGGCTTGCATATCAGGATGCAGTGGAAGTAATGCAATGTGGGGATTAGAATCATCTTTGTTAAGCTCAAACTCCCACCATTCATCCCATGGTAGCACAGCAATGATATCTTCTCCCTGCAATGATAAGAACAAAACAAAAATTGTATTATCTCCAACACTATGTTGGACTTCTGCAGCACCTGACCACTTTACAAATGCAAAGGAACAGAGCAAGCAGTAAAAACCCAACTGTGAACTTAAGTTTGTTAATCAAGGCCTGCCTCAAGTAAAAGACGTCATTTCATCAAATTCCAACCATAATCATCTTCGGTAAGTTGCCGTGTCGTGTATAAAGACAGTCTTGAAGTTCAATAGAAACAGTTCAGACACAGTGTATTTGCTATGTCATAAATATTATGATGCCACAATAGAGCTTCTAGAAGGAGCCTAAATAAGATCTGCTCTAGGTCATCCTGAACCTGAAGCAACACGTGATCATTCATTTACTCTTCCTCTCTTACTCTTAAAAAGTTTCTATGGAAGCACACAAATGGAAGACCTCTTTAATTAGAGGAGATAAGATGACCAAGGAGGTTTAAGGAAATAGGGGGTTAAGATGCAAAATGGAATAATCTCAATTGGAACCATATTCATGAGAGAAGTCCGTGATTCAACAAAAATTACATTTATACAATAATCGCATTGGAATCCGATGCCCCAAAAACTTAAGGGTTCATCCTATGACATGTTACAAAAACACCGCAGGGAGCCTAGCTGTCCCTCTCAATTTGTACAATACAACCCTCTGATAATCAGAGAGCGTATAAGCAGTGTTGTATGAGTGTCTTTAAAAAATGAATGACAGATAAACACGGAATTAAGGAGGAGGTGCAGAAATAACGCAAACAACTGGTGGGGGTGTTTGAGATGTTTGAATGTTTATCTGTTGGATATCCCCATATAGGAACAATGTGGACAATTCTAGCGAAAGACTGGCATTTACTGACAGCCATGTAAATATTGTGTCTATGCAATTGGTTTAAAACTTTACTTCACAATCGCAATTGCAGAGACAGCAGCAAGCAGAAAGATTGGATGAAATGTCAAAATAAAAAATATATACATCAAAAGGAATCCTGAGATGTATGACAATTGACAACAAAGAACAAAGAGGAATAGCTAAAATGCTTAAAAACAACAGCAAAGTAATCCTTTTGCTCGAAAGGCTTTTTCTCCACTAGTCAATATAAAAATTAACCCTTCAAACTGAAAGAGAAGTATGCTTACATGCATAACCAACCCATGGCTGTTGCCAAATTACCTGTTCATTATCATGTCCGGATTCACCAACCCATAGCTTTCCTTCAGAATCCTTTAAGCACACAGCTGTGTGACCAGCATATGCCCCACTGACCCATTTTTCTAGAGTTTCAAAACCACCCCACCTCCCACGAATTTTTGAAATTGCAAGGAAATCTCCAGAGTGTATATCATCAATGCTGATGTTTGTAACCCAGGGCTGGGGACGTTGCTCAAATGAAGCTCCCATATGCTTCTTGAGAAAACCGATGTTAGATTTCTCCCCCCACCCAGTATTTGAAAACAAGGGAAACACGTCCCACAGTGCTTGAAGGGTCCCTAGCATCCCGGCTTGCATAAGAAAGATTGACACTCCTCTACTTTTCACCTGTAATCAAAATAATGGTATAACCAAGTGTAACAACTCACCAATATGCATATGCATATGCAAGAGCAGAAGAGAAAAAGATAACTGCAGCTCACATATTCAAACTCAGCTTTTCCTTCCCAGTCCTTAAACTCGAATGTGTGCTCACGGGATAAAAAATAGTAGTCCCATGTCACACGGTAAGGGGTTGCAAAGACATAAATATCCATACATGTCCAGCTATGGGCTTTGCTGACCTGGATGAGCAATCCAAACTCATGGTTACAAGCTGGATACCTTAGTTTCCATAAGATAATTTAATTTTACATCACACGAAACAACCATACTTGTATGAGCAACCAAATCACTAAATCCTTCTTCAACCACTCGAAACCTAGACACAAAAAACTTAAGTGACCAACCATGTTACAACCAATTCGTGGAGCTTTATCAAGTACAAACAAGCAGATGAAAGGAAACGAAAAGAAACCTCCGTAAGTAACGAAATCCACTAGAAACATACTGAAGTAAGAACTGACAAATTCCGTGACTCAGATTCCAACATAGTTAAGCAGAACGAGAAAAGAGGACCAGTCGGGATCAAGTGCATGGCCCAAACATCGCAGGATATTCTCTAACATCCTTTCGATAATTATTTTCTTTCACAACTCTATACAGAATGGTATGACTGAACACCTCGGTTGGTAAGAAACACATCATACGTAGATAGAAACCTATCCAGTTCAGTATTATGAATCCATTAGAAAAATCAACTTCAAATTAACCAAGATAGGAAGCTCAAACTAAGTTACGAAGAATAAATCGAAAACTGCGAAAGCTGGGGAACGATGGTCATTAGACCACATTAACAAATTACTACAACCTCACAACTCCCAGAATTATAACAAAATCGAACTGCAGGGAATTGAATTAAGCACTAACAGTCGACCAGAAAATCTCAAAAGCTCGCTAACAGTGACCATCTCTCCACATTACCAAACCGCCACAAGCTCAAACCTTCCAAAATCTTCCAGAACCGCACTCAAACACAAGGATTTCCATTCCGTTCCATTTCCCAGAAATCACCAACCAAGACTTGGAATCATCATTCCAAACCCGACATAATAGTCGACCAGAAAACCTCAAAAGCAGTGAGCACGAGCTCAAAACCCCCAAAATCTTCCAGAATCGCACTCAAAACCAAACAGAGACCAAGCCAAAGCAACGCGAGAACTAAAGACAGAACCTTGATGTGAAGCGTGCCTCCACCGAACTCGCTCCCGTTCTTGTTGTGGAACTCCATCCAAGCCGTGTTATCGTAGAAGCAAGATCCTTTCCACTCCAGAGAGCCGTTGGAGGCAGAAGCCGCGCCGACGAAGGTGGGCAACAGGTCCACGGGACGGCGAAGAGAGTTGAGTATGGGCCAGGAGATCTGCCTCGGCAGCAGAGGGAGTATGTCCTCGGGGTGGAACGGCAGCTTCGCGGCTCGAGAGCGCGGGTTGAGTGGAGAGAAGAGTGCGAAGAGGAAGAGAAGAAGCAGAAATGGCGTGTGAGAAGCCATGGCAACGGGGAGGAGGAGGAGGGACTCGGGAGAGAGAGAGAGGGAGAGAGAGAGAGTCGCCTCTCTGTGGCAGTTCGCTCCAGGTCTCAACGTTGACCAGGATCACGTGTCAAACCATCGAGGACGATATCGAGAGGCAAAGCATTATTCCGTTTTCTCCAATTTCGATTTCATGTCTGATATTTAATTAAACAAAACAGAGTTCCCTTTTACGATGTAAGTTTCGGAACTTTGTGTGATTCGTGCTTTGTGATTTTAATCGTATTTGGATCATAGAATAGCGAATTCTTCTGCCTAAAGTATTAAATTATTTATATTTTCAATCACGCATTCGATTGCAACAATCCTACAAAAATTTAAAACGGTTTAAAATATGTTTAGGCCTTAATTTTGGTACGCATCAAATACTCAAATATCGAATCATGCATTTATCTAATAATTTATTTGTTTCAATATTTAGAGACGATAATGCACGTTAAATTAAGGTTTAGAGATTATATTAAATAAATTAAAGATACATAATGCACATTGTACATTATTTTCCCTTTCTCTTTTAAGTCTACGTCGAGCTTAAATGATTCTGTGATATGATCCGTACTAGTCTAGTGACTGGGACTGGTGTTTGGAAGTCTCCACCGGAGGATCCAATACTGTGGGAGATGCTTCGGGAGCTGGATATTCGTCGGTCGCCCTCAAGTTCCTTAGGAATATTCTTCCCTCTTCCCAACTCGTATCCGTCACTACTGCGGGTTAATTTTTACCTCCTCTTTCGGTTTCATGCCAGAAGCACCGCCTAGCACGAAACTCTCTTAGAAAGACACAAACTTTTCTGGCCCACTTCCATGATTCTTCCGATTATACTTTTGGAGTTTCCAATGATCAACAGTAAAATAGAATCGATTAACAGTAAAATAGGGTTATTACCACGAAAAACCTTAAATTTGTACATCTATGACAATATTACTTTAAACCAATTATTTTACCACAAAAAACTTCAAGCTAGTAGAGGTGTGTAAAAGAATAGAAAATTGCCCAGAATTGGACCGGCCCAGAATCAATAGTTCCTAAGGGCTTCGGTCTGATTCCTTGTTTCGAGCATGGAGTCACCCACCAGCCCACCTGGACTAGAGCAGTGAAACACCCAACTCTTCTTGCACCTGAAACAGTGCGGGGTATTCATTAGTAATAATCAGTAGAAGCCTGATTTCAAGCACTACTCAACAGCCGCCAGCCTTTTACCTTTCTCTTCTTATTTTTGTTTCCTTTTTTACTCATTTTATTAGTTGTGAGTCTGTGACTCCCTGATTCTTTGACTCCATTCCACGAAGACCACAAATGCTAGTGCTGCATTCTGCCACGCTATTATTAAAATTGTTCGCATCCAAACAATTCTTCATAGAATCACTAGGGGATTACTTCAATGGCCTGAAAAGGGGGACATGGGTTTCGAATCCCCACCTTCAGGGATTAGGGTAGGGATGTATGAGGATGGAGCAGGGTTTCATTACATGCGCATATACATAGCAAATACAGTGGCTTATATAATAAAATTAGGATATGATAAAACTAGATAAAAAATGAAAATCTTCAGAGCCTCCACAAGTGCGCGAAAAGCAATGGTGTAAGTCTCTTCAGATGTTGATCCCTCTTCCCTCAATTCAATAGCTCGCCGGCACGAGTAATTATAACGTTGTAGCCTTGTCTGCATCTTTTTGATTCCTTCAATTGGTGAGTGCCTGCTCTTTGCATCTTTTGTCCACCTCTTCGTGATATATCGAGATGGGATGCTGGGAAAACCAATGATCTGAAGAACAACCATTGCATGTCCACAGAGAAATTCGTGATACTCGAACAGATGACAGAAGCAAGAGACCTCTGACTCCGCTTCATTCCATGTTACCATGAAGTATTCCTTCTTCTTTTTTCAACCCTGTAAATTACAGTCCCTCCATCTTCACTCTCCTTTCTGGGATGGCATGCAACCACACCTAAAACTTCAATGTGAAATTTCCTAAAAATTGCATTGAGTATTGACTGTTGACAGCTGCTTTTTCCCTGGTCGAAGGTGATTTGAGAGTAGGCTGCTTGTGCGATGTATCAAAATCAGCTTACGGGTGAAGCTTAGTGAGACCGGTTTCATGGACCCACCTAGTAATCAAACCGTAGCCCAACGGGCAATTTCCAGTTTCAATTATTCGGAACCGGTCCTTAGTGGGCGGTTTTCGATTTTAGGGTAGGAACCCTATTAAATAAATGGTATCCAGTTTTGGGTTTGATAGTCAAAAAATTAATTTGAGGTAAATTTATCGTAGGTGTATCAGTTTAAAGTTTTTCGTGATATTAACCTAGTGTCCAAACCCATGTTTTTCAATTATTTTTGCTTTCCCAAATCAAAGTTATATACGGTCGATGGAGCACCTCAAAAGTGACCTCAAAAGTGGTCGATCCAATGAGGTGGACTATTTGAGCACACCACACAAAAAGCCGGTAGTCAGTGGACTCTATAATGGGGCTCGCGGGGAAAGAACGTGCGACACGAATTGTCACGAGAGAGCAAGTCTCTTGAGTCCCTAAAAGGACCACGCAACCACAGTCCGAGCCACTCCATCCATCCTCCCCCATTCCTCTCCACAACTATTTCCCTCCACTGAATCCTTCCATGGCCACTGTTCCAACTTATATATGTCGTCTCTCGCCCCTCTGTTCTAATGGTTTCTTTCTTGCACGGCAGCCTCGATGTCTGTTGCCTTTCACCACAAGTTGCTTCACTCTTCGGTGATCCATGAACGAGCTCATCTCCCCAAGGGCCGTGTCTGTTGCTTGGCAGCCACCACAACCAAGCCCCGCCCCAACCCGACCGAGCTCGCCGTCGAACCACGGCCTTCAACACCTCCAGCTCCGCCGATATTGCTGACCCGCCCAATACTCGATGACCCATCGTTGAAATCCACGTGGGGCCACCGTGCGTGGCTTGCCTGCGGGTGCACCACCGTGCTCGTCGCTCTAGCCAAGTCCGGGTTCGCCTCGTGTGAGTCTCACGTGTGGGCCGAGCCTGTCTTGGCAGGAGCGGTCGGGTACGTCCTGGCGGACCTCGGATCGGGAGTCTACCACTGGGGCATCGACAACTATGGCGACGCGTCGACCCCGGTCTTCGGGGCACAGATGGAAGCCTTCCAGGGCCACCACAAGTGGCCCTGGACGATCACTAGGCGCCAGGCGGCAAACAACCTCCACGCGCTGGCTCGCATGGTGGCGTTCGTGGTGGGCCCGATCGACTTCATTTGCAACGACCCAACCATGCTTGGTTTCGTGGCCGTGTGCTCGGGCTGCATCATGTTCAGCCAACAGTTCCACTCGTGGGCCCACAGCACGAAGAGCAAGCTCCCGCCGCTGGTGGTGGCATTGCAGGATCTCGGGCTGCTCGTGTCGCGGTCGCAGCACGCGGCCCATCACCGGGCGCCGTACAACAACAACTACTGCATCGTGAGCGGGGTTTGGAACGAGTTCCTGGACGACCGGAAGGTGTTCGAGGCGCTGGAGATGGTGCTGTTCTTCAAGTTTGGGCTGAGGCCGCGGTCCTGGACCAAGCCGAGTTCCGAGTGGACCGAGGATATTGAGGAGGACTTGCATCAAGTTGAAGCTTGATGTGCTTCTTTTTTCATGTTGGTTTTTGGCACTTGACTTTTGAGTCTCAGTCGCTGCAATCTTCGATTATGAAGATAGCAATTCTATCTCATAGTCATAGGGAAAGGTTGATGACAATCTGCCCAATGTGCCAAGTAATCTACATTTGATTATATTTTTCATAATTATTGTACATTGGATTTGATTTTATGACAAGAATTTGGATGACCATTTTACCATGAATTTCTAATGTTCGATCTTCAGGGTGCGTGAAATGTAAAAAACTGAATAATTCTGTTTTGGGTTATAGCCACAAACTCAGGATAAGAATTTGAAGGTAAGGAAACAAGAAACAAAAATAAAAAAATCCGAGGAGTGTGCCATAGCAAAAAGGATTAACTCATGACATTGCATCTCTATATTCTGAACGACTCAAATTAGAAATTCAGGGTTTGTACTAAGAAATGAGAACCTTGGGATCTCCAGGTTTGGGGAAAATGATGGGGAAATCAACGTCACCGTAGAGTAGAGACCGAGCGAATGTGATATGAGCACTTCTCAACTGCAACACTACACACTCTCGTCAACCTTCACATAGGCGATGCTGGAAAAATCATTGTCCCTTAGCTTGAGTAATCAGTATGGCAAAACAGATAATGTAAAAGGGGACAACGGCACTGGAAAATGGAATCGAATGACGGCGAAAAGGTATTGAAGCGACGACGGCATCTATTGACAACATGGGGTCCAAAGGGAATAAAAAAGATAACGAACAAAGAAGACCTTATTCCTGAATATCTGCAACATAGCTCCTGATTCTAAGTTTCTCTGCGGAGGGTTGAAGGAGATTATTCGTGTCAGTCACTAGCTCTGGACTTCCAAATTAATCCTGGAAAATTATTCACTTTACGAGAACTTTTTAGAGTACATTATAATGGATCCAGCATTTTTTAGATCATCCCGGAACTAAGCTTGTCAGGGAGCCACGATGCCAAACGCGCGGACGGACGGTCGTTTGTTTACGAGGGGAGCACTTAAAAGAACATGCGTATGGTATAGATTATAAGAAACGGAGAGAGGGCCCAACAAATCAAAGTGGCGCAGCGGAAGCGTGGTGGGCCCATAACCCACAGGTCCCAGGATCGAAACCTGGCTTTGATATGAGCTCTACAGAGAAAGCTTCCTTCCACTCCCCCCCCTTTTTTTTCTATTTTTGCCTTCTTCACCATCTTTTGCCATCCCACAGCTTCTCTCTTTATTATTTTTTGAATCTTGCGGATCCGCTATTCCCTCCCACCTTCTCCGTGATTGTGAATTCCTAGAAAAACAAGGGGAAAGATTTTCTCAGCTTCGTTTGTGGTTGTGATTGCAAGAGGAGGAGCTCGGAAGTGACTCGAGTCTATTTCGAGCAACATCGAACGTTGATGGTGAGAGCCCAATTCTTTGCCCACGCTTCTTTACGATCGGGCCCAAACGATTCACAAAGCAGAGTAACACCTGACATTCGTTGGTCATAATTGATGAAGTATTTAATCATCCATTTTAAATAAACTTTATGACTTGATTATATTTTTATAATAGTCTCGAAATTTTTTGTACATTCATTTTTATAATGTGCTTAAATTCCATTTTATTTAGATAGGCAAGTTGCTCGATAAAAGTAATTTTTGAATTCAACAAGGTCGATTTTTCCTCACGACCATGATTATAACATCCAAAATGATCGAGCTAAATTTGAGTAGTCTTCAGTTTTTTTTTTTTCTAATTTATAATTTTTTTTTCTTAATGAAATGAGAATTGTCAGGTTGACCTTCGTTCCCATGTCCATGTTGCAGACAGCTGAAAGTGGCCAGACTGTAAATTGACGGATGTTTCGGACCTTATTATGGAAATTACCTAAAACGGAGACAGAAATTTGGCAACCAGAATATTTTGTCCGTTAAAACATCGACGTTTTGGTCGTCTCGCCAAAAACCACAAAAAGAAAAGAAAAGAAGGGTTTAGCCCTCTCACTCTCCTCTTCTCTCTCTCTCTCTCTCTCCTGTCTTCTCTGCTCCAGCTTCATGGCCACGCTCGGCGCCTCTGCTTCAGTCGCGGAGCCACTTGCCCTAAGCCCTTGACCAAAAAGCCCCGCCCCTCGAAGACGCCCGCTCCGTCCTATCAACAGGCTTTGTGAGTTTCAAGACTGCCAAAACGGCTCCTTGTGCTGGTAAGCTCGGCAGAGTCGCGGAGGCGATGGCCATGGGAATCTCCACCGCACAGAACGCTCCTTTGGGACCGTACTGCCCCTCTTCCCTCTGCTTGTTGCGGTCCCGCCCCCGGTTCTTGCTAAGGGGGTCACCCGCTCCTCGGTTTCTCTGGGTCAGAGCCGAGTCGGTTCAAAGGTCTCTGCTTTTCTTTCGATATATCCTCTGTTATGAGATGTTCTGCTTGGCTGTTTGTTCTCGCTGTGCTTGTAGCTGACTGGATTGCTAAAAGGCCAGTATTTTGTGTCTCTGTGCGTAAAGTCCGTGTCTTTGTGTGTATGTGTGTGTACGGCACTGGCACTTAGGTGCTTGCTGGCTTATCATCTCATAGCTGCTGCTGTTGTTTTTTTCCGGCTTTCAACTTTGGCGGAGATTGTTACTAGTTCACTCATGTGCGTTGTAGTTTTGCAGCGAGTTTTTGCCTGGAAATTTTAGGATAATAGGACAATGCAGTTCTTGGCGTGCTGTTGGAGTTGAGGTTCTTGGGGCAAAGTAGACGTATGTGGGAAGAAACTGTGTATCTGCATTCTCTTTTTCATATCCACACTACAAGTTGGCTTGTGCAATCTCGAGTGGGATGCTAGAGTATTCAAAGTATTTTAGGCAGGCAGGAGAACTTTTGAGGACATGCTTTGGAGCGGTCATTCGGGTGGATTGGTAATTAAGTTGTTTCTTTTCGATAGCTATAACCTAGCTGCTTTGCTAGTCAAGCAAAATAAGAAAACAAGAAATTTTGAAGGGACCGTAATAAGAGAAGGAAAATCTGGATGACAGAAGGTAGGGATTTTTCTGGCAGTTATGCATGCATATATTTGCGTTGGTGACTAGAGGCTCCATAATTTAAGTTGCCTACAATGTCAATGTGGTCAAGCCACCCAATTAATAAACCATTTGGTCTTAACTTTTCTTTTCTGGTCGTTTTTCCTGTTCAGAGATTGATGTTGTAATTCTTGGCAGGGGGGAGTTTTGCCAAATACAAAATGCTGGAGACACCACTTCTAGAAGCAGCTTGCTTGATGATTCTGTAACTTCTGGTGAAAGCAAACGCTATAAATATAATTCCAGTTCTTCAGCTAGGATGGTCACTACTCCAACGAGTCACTCTATTGATTATAACAAGAACACAAGTTCTTCGAATTTCTCTAGCGGGTGGAAGGGAGCTACTGAAAGTCTACGTAATTCAAAGCATGGTTATGGATATAAGGGACATATGTATCGTGACAACTCACATGGGGGGCCGGAAACCATACAAATGCCACTTGATAGGGATGGTAGCAACTACAATTTCCTTCACGTTGATCGCCATCCCTATGAAGAGGGTAAAAGTAGGGCCACAATGAATGCCCATAACATTCTTAACCCACGTGCTGCAACTGCTGTCCCATTTTCTGAAGTAATCACCGAGGGAGTGGATACCTATGAAAAGGCACCGGATCTTGTACTGCCTGAGTCATTCAGTCATGATCTGCAATTCGATATCCCTCAAACTATTTCTTCAGGAACTTTGAAGACTTCCCATCAATTTTCCCCATCACCTAAGTTAAGGGAAAATTTTGGCATGAAGAATCTTGAGGTTTCTGAAATAAATGGAGAGAAATCCCTTGATGCAGCTACAGTGGATGCAATGTGTTCCAAAACAAAGGAAGTTAAATCCGTTGATGCAACTGAAGGGAATGAAGAGAGAAAGGCAAAGCTCAGAAGCATATATGGGAAAGTTCTGATTGTTAATGACAAGTCCGTTGCGAAAGATGTTGTGCGGAAGCTAACAAATCAGTACAAGCATCTAGTACATGCTTGTGACACGGAGGTTGGTGTGGTTCTTCATGGTTATGTATTCTTTTGTTATTGTTTCCCATGCCTCCTACTTAGCTGAGATAGAGAAGCTCGCATTCTTTTTCCAGTCTATGAACCATAGCACTTATTGGTTGCAAGTAATTCTGTGCATGCTGAACTGTGTTGTAAGTTTTATTCATCGGAATCATTTGTAAGCTTTCTTTGATGTTTATGCAGGTAGCTAAGATTGATGTCAAGCAGGTAACACCAGTTGATCATGGAGATATAATATGCTTCAGTATATACTCTGGACCTCAGGCAGATTTTGGCAATGGCAAATCCTGTATCTGGGTTGACGTTCTTGGTGGTGGAAATGAACTTTTGCTTGAGTTTGAACCATTTTTCAAAGACCCAGACATTAAAAAGGTAAACCAATATGTGCAAAATATACTTGGACATATATGTGTTTTATTCTCTCTCTTTCTCTCTTTCCCCTACTTATCTTCCACTGTAATTATTTTGGGTAGATCACTATTACGATTTATTTAAAACTCTTCTTTATGTATGGTTCGTCAGTTTCATTTGTTTCATCATTGGCATTTCGGGGGTGTATTATTTCTGAAACGAATGTCCAAGAATTCCTTTTGTAGGTATGGCACAACTACAGCTTCGATAACCATGTTATTGAGAATTATGGAATTAAGGTTTCTGGATTTCATGCTGATACAATGCATATGGCACGCCTTTGGAATTCATCAAGAAGGACAGAGGGTGGGTATTCTCTTGAAGCACTAACAGGCGACCGAAGGGTCATATCTGATGCAGAGCTGGGTAATGAGAAAGAGTTGATTGGCAAAGTATCAATGAAAACCATATTCGGCAGGAACAAGGTAAAGAAAGATGGATCCGAAGGTAAAATGACCACCATACCCCCTGTAGAAGAATTACAGAGGGAAGAGCGGGAACTGTGGATATGCTACTCTGCATTGGATGCAATGAGTACACTTAGACTTTTTGAGAGCTTAAAAAGAAAATTACAAAGAATGTCATGGAGATTTGATGGTAAACCATGTTCTCAGAAATCAATGCTCGACTTCTACAATGAATACTGGCGGCCATTTGGTGAGATTTTAGTCAAAATGGAGACTGAGGGAATGTTGGTTGATCGGGCATATCTAGCGGAGATAGAAAAGGTAGCCAAAGCAGAGCAAGAAATTGCTGCTGATAGGTTTCGCAAATGGGCATCCAAGTATTGTGAAGATGCCAAGTACATGAATGTGGGAAGTGACACTCAATTAAGGCAGCTACTCTTTGGGGGAACTCTTAACAGGTGAGACTTTTACTCATTCTCTAGCGAGAGCAATTAACTTCTGCTAGAAAGTTGAGTAATTAGTCTCTTATAACTACTGAGTTCTTGATAAGCTGTTATTTTGTCCCTAAGTCTGTCTTTTAATAGGTCTGTCCATTCTTGTTGTCATTGATTGGAGTAGCCACGGAGCTTGGAGGTTGCCCCTGCCCCACCAAGCTTTCATATTCTTATAAACTATATGACAATTCATCCCATATTGATTTTAAGGCTAATAAACATTTTAGACATTGCCCCTGCTAAGTTTCCACCCTAGCTTCACTTTTGGATAGGAGGTCCATCATTGATTGGAGTAGCCATGGAGCTAGGGAGTTGCCCCTGCCCCCACCAAGTTTTTATTCTTATAAACTATATGTCAAATCATATAATAGTGTTTTTAAAACTAATAAACATTTTAGATATTACCCTTGCTAAGTTTCCACCCTAGCTCTGCCTTTGGATAGGAGGCCCATCATTGAGGTATAAGTTGTGAACTAATCTTATGTGGGTGCCCACAGTTGAGTTTCCTTAATTACCCTAGTAAATGCGATCTTTGGGCAAAACTTTCGGAGTGTGAGATGAATAACAAAAATTAACAAAAAAGTTGCAATTTTCATTACTTAGTCCACTAGATGTCTGATTGATAGTATTGCACATTGTCTGATAAGAAGGCTAGATAAGTCCAAAGTTTCTGACAGTTAGGCATCTACTTATGGGACAATTAATTTTTCCCAACATCTCTACGGTGTTCACTGCTCTTCTCACAAACACTTCGAATGCAATTGGTTCGATAATCAATGTTATTGGATCCGTATGCACTTGTTAATTTTATTTTCAGTTCCTCTGTTGTCCTTGACAGTTGCTCATCTTTTCATGTGCCTACTTATGGGACAATTAATTTTTCCCAACATCTCTACGGCATTCACTGCTCTTCTCACAAACACTTCGAATGCAATTGGTCCGATAGTCAATGTCATTGGATCCCCATATGCACTTTGTTAATTTTGTTTTCAATTCCTCTGTTGTCCTAGACAATTGCTCATCTTTTCATGTGCAACTGTTTCTTTATTTGAGTAAATTTGTTATTCTATAAATTGAATGAGAAAAGTTTCAATTTCCCTTATGTCTTGGATGGATAATTTTGAGGACTTCTGTACACGAGTTTCACTTGTCATTCTGGGCGAATAAAGGATTCATTAATTTCCTGTGGCAGGAAGAACCCCAACCAGTGTCTAGATGTAGAGAAAGTTTTCAAAGTTCCAAATGTTGAAGGATTAATTGAGGAAGGCAAGAAAGCTCCCTTAAAATATCGAAATATAACATTGTGCAGCATTGGTGTTCAACTGCCAGCTGAGATCTACACACCAAGCGGTTGGCCCTCAGTGAGCGGGGATGCTTTAAAGAATTTGGCTGGGAAAGTTTCTGCAGAATATGACTTCACAGACGACGTTTCTAACCTGGAGTCAGGTGATGATGGGGAAGATATCTCTGAATCGGGAACTAGTGAAGCTTCAGGAGTTCAAGGATCAACTGCCAGTAGGAACATAGATACTTCAGCTTATGGAACAGCTTTTAGCGCCTTTCATAATGAAGACGAAGGAAGGGAAGCATGCCATGCTATTGCTGCTCTATGTGAAATGTGCTCTATTGACTCTCTCATATCCAATTTTATTCTCCCCTTGCAGGTATTCCTACTCTTGCAAACTATCAAATAAGGGAATATTTGTTTGTGAAAAGTATTACACACTTGGAATCTCCCTTCATTATCATTGTTCAACTATTCGATACATGTAGGAAACTTAAAGATGGTTTTTTGTGACTGTTGTTGTAATTGATGGGGTAAGAAGTAGAGGATGACAGGTGTCTCTTTGTTATACAAAACAGGGGCATTCATTGGGAAATTTTATTTTTACATAGCACCAAAGTGTGGGCTTGTCTAGCAAACTGTTTTCAGAAGTACTTCATTTTCTTTATTTCATATTTTTTTATCACTTTAGAATTTGTTTAACCTGGTTGCTTTGACAATATTGAGAAAACTTTCTCAAGGGCTGTAGTTATGGTATACAATCAATTCTCAAATCTCTCTGTACAAACAAGAAGTGAATATTTTGTCATTTTCTCCAGAAAATTATCTTTGCTATAATAAATTTCTAAGTACACTTCCTTCTACTTTGATGTACCCTGATAATTCTACATCCTCCCCTTGATAATCGCTTATTCCCATGTATCTGTATCCATTTCAGGGAAGTAACGTCTCGGGGAAGGATGGACGTGTACATTGTTCATTGAATATCAATACAGAAACCGGGCGTTTATCAGCTAGGAGGCCTAATTTGCAGGTTTTGTTGTCTTTTATTTTTTCAATTCGATAGCTTGTCTCTAAGACTGTTTGGACAGTGCATGACCCTAGATTTGGGTGAGATGCTGCTTTGTGCCTGGTTGCTGGTTGACCAGGAAAATGTAGAAATAAGGCCTTCTTGAATCTCATTAGTGGTTTCAGTTTACTCATTTATGCAGTGGATGCTAAATCCTTTAGAGATTGTCTAGTTAGATGTTTTTCCGAGTGTAAAATCCTATACATATTGTCTGGTTGAATGTTTCCAAGTGTGGTATTTACAATCAAGGTACTTCTCAAGTGCTAAATCTTGTTTGATGAAGAATGTCATATTTCATAAGAAGAATGAAATTAGGCCATCTTATGCATCCCACTTTGTATGAAAGGATTTGAGAGCGTAATAAATTATTATATTAAGGTCTGTTGTTGCTCACAATAATTGCTTTTCTCCTTTATGTAAGTCAGAATCAACCGGCTTTGGAGAAGGATAGGTACAAGATCCGTCAGGCTTTCGTTGCTAAACCTGGACACTCTCTTATTGTTGCTGACTATGGACAGGTATTGTTTTAGTGGTTGCATTCTCGGTGGACTTCCATACACCAACTGGGAGTTCTCATTTATGGGATTTTTTTGTGCCGACTTTAAGTCTTCAGTTTAATTGCAGCTGGAACTTAGAATTCTTGCCCACCTTGCTGATTGTAAGAGCATGTTGGATGCATTCAGAGCTGGCGGTGATTTCCACTCAAGAACTGCAATGAATATGTACCAACATATTCGTGATGCAATTGAAAAGAAGGAAGTACTTCTTGAGTGGCATCCCCAACCTGGTGAAGATAAACCCCCAGTTCCACTCCTAAAGGTAAACAAAATTTTCTTTCTGTCAGTAAAATTTTGAAGCTTAATCTAATTGCTTAAGTTGATGGATTTGTCATTATTGTTTGCCCCTTCAGAGTTTGGCTGTTATGTTGCTAGTCAGGTTACCAGACTTTCCAAACTCTGCCTCCAGAGAAGAGGTTTAAGTTTCTCCAGGGTCTAGTAAAATGTTGGATTATAGCTCAATACTCACCAGAGGTGTTCAAACATCAAGTGTGAAGCTCCGGCTGTCCTGATTCCGGTCATTTATAGATGTGCAGTCCTCCATGTCCATAATTGCTGCATTTTTCTGTGTTTACTTGCATAATATTGTGGTGACTTTTAAGAAGTAATCACAAGGACGTGTCTAGACTAACTCTTCCAAATGCTAAAGGGAGACCTTAGGCTCCTTTAACATTGTATTTTAGGTTGCATAGAGAAATGAAACTCCGCAACAGTAATTATGTGAAGGCCAGTAAGCTGTGTCTCATTGAAATTTGGTTTAACTTTAGATAATAGATTTTAATGCATCCTTCAGTTCTGCACACATGAGATTGACTTTGCTCTAGTGGAGTTTGTGTACTGTTTGCATCGAAGGTCTTTATACTACCAATGGTTCTTCCAATTTGTTTTGCTCATAACTTTGCACAGCATATAGAGATCAGGTGTTAATAGAATGGGACAGAGAGAATGAGGCATTGTGTAACTCTGTCTATGTGCATCCATGTAAAGAGGAAGCTATTCTTTCCAGAAGAAATGGAAAAAGACTTGACCTTTTCTGTCTATTATTTCTGCTCTTCTGAAGGGGTAAAGCTAGGTGCTGCTATAGCTTACATTATGAAATGGAAAAAAGAAAAGGAAAAAGAGGGGACACAGCACATGGTAGATGCATGTGGACAATATGTGAATGAATTTGTTGCTTTGCTTCTTTCAATTTCACGTGTTAGTGTACTCGTACAATGGAACATGACAAGATTCTAGACCATACTCAGACTGACCTTTGAAATATCTTCCTTTGAATTACCATGGAACTATGGGGGATGGCTGTCGATTATGGTTGCCGTGAGAAATGCTTCATTGGGATTAATGTTAATGGGCTGTCACGATGTAGTGCCCATGACAAATGATTTGTTCTTTTACAGTCCAGAAGAGAGAGTAAACAAAGTTCGGGTCAAGTATGAACTTATGAACTTTTTTGCTTTATTACAAAGCAGGAGCCTTTTACCCATACTATATTAATTAGCTTAGTTATATATTAAATAGTTGGCAAAGGACAAGTCCCTTTTATTATGTGGAGAATTTGATCTTCTGGAGGAATTACTCTGTTATGATTGTCGTGCAATATATTTGAGTTAGCTGTGGTAGGCTATTCCTTTAGGGGTTTGCTAATTCTATTATTATCTCGTTCTTGCAATTTTTATTTCAGGATGCTTTTGCTTCTGAAAGAAGAAAAGCTAAAATGCTTAACTTTTCCATTGCATATGGAAAAACTCCTGTGGGACTTGCACGGGATTGGAAGGTATTACTGCCATACATAATAATTTTCCCAAGATGTGTAACTTTGATTTTAGCTGAACTAACCTCTATATCATGAGATCATTGCCTTTATTTTCAGGTCTCTGTAGATGAAGCTAAGGAAACAGTGGATCTCTGGTACAAGGAAAGAAGAGAGGTGCTCAATTGGCAAGAAAAGCGTAAAGAAGAAGCTAGAAAAACTGGACGCGTACACACATTGCTTGGTCGGGCCCGCCAGTTCCCATCACTTGCTCATGCCTCTCGTGCTCATAGAAACCACATTGAACGGGCCGCAATCAATACACCAGTGCAGGTTCTGCTCTTGGATTTTGTGCTCTTCTTCGTGATCTGTTCCTCACGTTCTCTCTCTCTCTCTCATTAATTATTGAAGGTGAATGTCACAGGGTAGTGCTGCTGACGTTGCCATGTGCGCCATGTTACGAATAACAAACAATAAACAGTTAAAAGATCTGGGATGGAGGCTGCTTTTGCAGGTCTACCTCTTGGTTTCATATCCTCTCTTAACTTCCTATACTTTTCTATTTGTAATTTGTTCTATTCTCTTCAAGTGTTTTTTCTTCGGTGCTCTGTGGTGAAGTTTCTAGAGACAAATTATGGCATCCTCTTCTTGGCTGCTTCTTTGTTGCCTTGTGTCAGTTTCCGTTCTCTTTTGGATTTTCCAATAGTTCACTGGATTTTTCTTTGACCACTTACATTGCTTGTGATGGTATGTTGACACTCCTCTGCCAAATTTTTTTTTTAATAAACATTTTATGGTGATTATGCTGTACATTGCTGCTGTTAGGGCTACTGGACCAACCTTTCACTGAGGTGTTGACATTCTCTATAATCATCTTTTATTCATCTGGTAGGGTATATTAAGCTTCATTTATGGAAGAGTAATGCTGTTATCATTGGTTACTGTACATGTGCTGTTGCCATGGTTATTGATTAACATGAAAAAAGATTTGTCTCGATAAGTTCTCGGTGTTTTAGTAAAAGTCACTTTGAAGTTCAAGTACTCCCTACCACTGCGGCTTTTTCATCTTTCCCCCCCTTCTCTCTTCAGGTCCATGATGAGGTGATTCTTGAAGGACCAACAGAATCGGCTGAGGTTGCAAAGGCCATAGTTGTTGAGTGCATGTCCAAGCCCTTCTTCGAGGGCATGAATATCCTTAAGGTTGACTTGGCTGTTGATGCCAACTGTGCGCAAAATTGGTATGCTGCTAAGTAGTTGTCCAGACAAGTCTGGTTTTAAAGGTTTATTCCTTCTTTTCGCACCTTGAGATGGAATTGCTCCTGGCTCAATCTTCTCCCTTCCTGGTGCCCCGGACATGCCAAGCCATTCAAGGTACTTAATCAGTGACCAGCTATCCATTGCGTCAGCAAAGTCTTCTTGTCGCAGCTCATCTTGAATGAGCCATGTTTTGATCGAGGAAAAGCGGAAAGAGCTAGTGGTTGATTCTTATGACCAAGGTGAAGATCAACATGAATGGAATGCCGGCAGAGTGTCTGTAGTTGTAAATAAGTGCTCACTCTCTCTCTCTCTCACGCGTGTGCGCTCCATTGCTTAACCATGGGAATGAACACAGCAACAAGCCCAATCATTCAGAAGTCAAGCCTTGTGGTTAATTATGTTCCCCTCCTTCCTTTCTAGGGGTTGTATTTTGCTGTAATCGTTGAACAGATTTGCTTTCTGGAGCCAGTCATGTCAGACTGACTACTATTCCGGTAGATTTGCTCCTGTGTCGGGAATGTTCAGTCTTTGGTTCCATGCCACAAGATCCACCTCTTCGCTTAAATCATACGACCTCAAATTATCAATAGTCAGAATTTTGTGTTACTGAGGCCACCCTGTTGAATGTCTGATCTCTAAGGAGAGGCCTAACGCGGCTGCGCGTGAAAGACGAACTAGTGCAACATTACCAATGCTGAGGTCTTCGGGAGCATTTTTAGGAAGGTCGACCTATTTTCTAACTCATCCTATCTAATAATATTACTTAATCTCCTTGCTAGTGGAGAAGTAGAGTTGCTTTTCTGTAATATAGGAACTAGGTAAAAATCCGGCAAAAAATGCTTACGTAGACTAATTCTGGAAGAGTTTGACATTTCTTTTTCAACTCTTTAATTGAAAAGAAAATAAGTCCTCCGTTGAGCATCGCATGACGCAGCTAGTTTTTAAAACGAATAGATAATTTAAATTGGACTTATGTAAATTAGATCTGAGTCTTAATTAATGACGTTCTCAAACCATTTCGAATGGGAGGGAGAAAAATCATAGAACTCTCGAAAGAAGCTGCACATGGCAAGTTAATCGAGCAAACTATTGCAAGAGCCAACTAAGACAAATACTGAAATCAAAGTGAGAACCTACAAGAGAATTTTGGAAAAGAAACTCTCCATGAGAAATGCATTAAATCCATCTGCTTTTAGATGGGAGCAAATGCTTCCTCTTATTCATTGGGCACAGATGTGAAAACTATTTGGATTTTCGGAGTTGAGAGTTGTGATCCCTACGATTATGGCATTTGATTTACTTTCAAAGAGTTTAAAAGCATCTTCGGCATCTGTTGAAACTGTGTTGGGGAACTGCATGATTACATTCCCGTCACAAAAGATGTAATTGAAATACATTCCTGATAATTTCCAAGCCGTATGTTTTCACTGATCTATGTAACAATGACCTAAACATCAAGAAACAAAATTCAATACCTTAGTTTACGACATCAGTGGCTATTTATCATGGTGTTGCAGATCAATTTCCCATGCAGATGCCAGCTGCAATAGAAGCTGTTCAGGTGTCGCTCCTTCCCATTCGTCAGAGGGGTCCAAAGTTGAGGATGTCTCGTGTAAGTTCAACAATAGCTCTTTCTTGACCTCCATGGGAATATCCACACTGTTAGGTCCATTCTCCAACACCATCTCCAACACCTGGAGCACACAAATTGAAGTCTTAGTTGATATGGCAAGGCATTTGAGTGGAAAGTAATTACAAAAACTGTACACAAGCAGCAAGAAAGACAGCAATCATATTACAGCTTTGAAGCATATTCAAGTTATTATCAGATACGAAGATATCTTAGCAAATGAGATAACTGGAAAGTGGAAATTAAAAAAAAAAATAACATCAAGGATATCTTCTCAGTATAGACATCACATATGAAGAAAGAAGACGATAACATCCCGAGAGTAGCAGGAATTACCTGTTGTATCCATAATAAACAAATGTCGAACAAGTTCTGCTCTGGAAGAAACTGTGCAATGGCATGAAGTACCTCACTTGCTACTTCAACGGAGAGTTGATCGACAATAGGTCCTGATCTATCCATCAGCTTTACAAGTAAGAAATCATCCCCGATGGACAAAACTTCTGCATATGCTGAATCAGTATCACCAACTTGAAGCGCATCCATTGCATTACTCCAAGCAGCCCAGGTAGGGTCCCGCTCTGGCCTAACATTTTCATCTCCAATAGCTTCTGCAGTAAGCTCAGGGACAGCCACTCTCGCTGTGCGAGAAATTCCTCCATCCTCCCCAGCTACTCGAATTGCTTCCAGTGTAGCTTCATCTTTTGAAGCTTGCCAGACACTTCTGGCAGAAGGCCCTTCACCATGCCTAAGTGGTCCAGCACCTTTATCCCAAGCTCTCCTGCTGCCTACATTTTCACCTTCAAGGTCAGGTTTAGACATTCTACTGTCAGAGGATCCACCACCAAGAGTTCTTCTTAAGCCGTTTTGCCCACTTTTGGAACTACTCAATGGAGGAAAATCCCAAGTCTCTGGTACATCAGATCTCCACAATGGATTTCGTCCCCTGATGCTTGAATTAATTCCTTCAGATTGAGCATATCCCCGTCCGAATTTTGCGCTTGGGTAGTCAGCGAAGCCATTGAGTTTCCCTAAAGGTCGACCAGATGCTCCCTCAAACCCCAACGAAAATGTAGTACCTCTCCTACCTGATGATATTGTCAAATCTCGCGCCATGTCCTCCACAACCCTTTCAAGACCTCTGACTCTGTTCTCTAGAGTCACCATGCTATCATGAGATCCACCCATAAATTCCTGCAATGCAGAAAAATGAGACATCAGTAAATGGATCAGCACAAGATATACTTTCCTAAGTTTTGTAGCAGACATGCCTGCAGCATACTCATGAGATGAGCTTGTTGCCTCTCCAACTGCAGCAACTGCCTTTGGATGCCCATCCAGTTTCCTTTATTACTGACCATGGATCCTTCAGACTGACCATCAGGTCTGGCAAAAGCTGGTCGGTCTGAATATGACTCCCTCTGACTCATTTCAATCTTATCATCATCTAAGGCGCTCATCCTGGAATCTTTTCCATTTGTCCTGTCATTGGGCCATCGGTCACGTACTGGTTCATCGTTATCTCTTTGCTTTGAATACATACTAGCCATTCCTCGGTCAATGTTACGATATCTCTCATTAGAAGATCCATGAAATTCATCCGACTGGTTGTTACCCGAGCGATTCATCCTTCCTTTTGCATCTGTGCCATTTGCCCCTGGTCCGTCCTCATTATTACTATTTGAAGAATTAAGATATCGGCGGGGTACAACTACCTCTACAGGTAAATCAGTTGAACCTTGTGTCTCCAGTTTCTGAAAAAATTCTGGATTAAGATCTTTATCAGTTAAAGCAGGTGCCTTCTTCTTCAATATGACAACTGCTTTGTCTTGAATGCTACACCCTTTCGCCTTAGAGTCAGCAGTCGGAGAAGTAATGTTAGAAGAATCCTTCAGAGATGGCTCTTTTTTCTCGCAAGGGTTCATATTTTTCTGCTCATTTTTCTCTAATATCTCGATTGACTCAGGATTCTCACTCTCTGAAAAATAAAGAGCAAATCAGATCATTTAATAAAAGAATAAAAAGCAGAATTGAACAAGTAATGCATGGAAGTAGCCCCCCAAGTTTCTGTACCATGAGAAATGGACTTTTGGTCATCAGACTCTCCATCTCCTTTACCAAAATTCTTCTTCCACAACTGCAAAGCCTCCATCATGCTATCTCTCACAGGCTTTATCTGTAGAAGTATAATATATTCATTATTAGAAATGGCAAATAAAAATGGTTCACAATCTCTTCGACAATCAGCAACATATCATCTGAAGAATTGGTGAACTATCAATACAAGCTGGAAGTTGGAAACTCTTGACAACTGAGGCCTGTTCAATGTATCATGCAGTAGCCAAACTTGCAGGTACAAATGACTAATCTGAAGGCAAGAGCCTTCACGTAATCAAATCTGAACAACGTTGCTCAACACTCAGATTGTCAAATACAGCTCTAGACCACCCAGCTTTGGCTAAAAGGCTAGGGATTCTAGTGATACCTCTCTTAATCATTAGTCAATGTTCCAGATTACCCATGTTGTACTTCCATGTCTGAGATAATCTAATCGTAGCATAAAAAATGTTATCTAAAACTGAGAGGTCAACCTAAAAGATTATGGATTTGAACTTCAGACAACTAAAAGATAACCATATCTTTCATGAGATGATAAACACTAGATGCAGGGTTAGTTAATCGTCACATACATTATTTGAGAAGGCAACCATAAAATTTCTAGCAAATTGTTTTTATCAGTACTCAGTAGCTTAGTGAGTCTGAATAGATATAAGCGGAGAAAGAATGAATTTGAGGCCTACAAGTTAAATGCATAGAAATTCTTCCGTTGACATGATACTTCAGATCACTGCTCTCCTCCAGCACTCTGGTTTTGCTTATAGAAAGTAAAAGGAAGCACCACTTGTGATAACATGATAAAACTGCTAACACTTGCAGACTGGAGTAAACAGTTTTGAGACCATTTAATTTAATGAAGCCATAAATCATGGAAAGAACGACACAGAGAAATAGGCTCATCATGGATGTACATTATCTAATAAATTTCTTTCTAGGTCCAAGTGAAACTACTTCCACTACAGATCCCTGCAACATTGTTTCCTGCTTACCCACAATGCCCATTGAAGACTCATGCAAGCACAAATGATATTAGACTTCTAAACAAGTGCAGTATCTCAATGACCTACCTTTCACAAGGAGTACTAGAGCACTTAAGATCTTGACGTTTAGGCAACTATCGATTCCATAAACCTACCTTGTCAAAGCGGCAACCCTCAAGTGCAGATATTGTATTAGCGGCTCCATCCGTAATCAAGTCACTTGAATGCAATGCCAAGGCAGTCAAAGCCTCAGCTGCAGCTTTTCGTGTTGCCCAATCTGCACTGCCAAGGCATTCATGAATACCTTGAAGCAAAGATTCCATGCTCTGCAGAGCGATAGCCCCAACCTGCATGAATCTCTTAGATATGAGAATCTTGCATTCTACTTCTATGGGAAAATCTGAGGAGGACACCCTTATAGATGATCTAAAATCCTACTTCCTTCAACAATTCCAACTTAGAAGGAGACTGAAGTCAACTCATCGAAGCAGCAAAAATAGGTTAATCCAATTAAAAGAGTAAAAGAAAAAAGAGAGACAAGAAGAAAGGGAAAGATTGATAAATAACTGGCACATTGAATGCATGTGTGGAAATACCTTGTGTTTACTTGATGAAATATAAAGAACATTCTGCATGCATATTACAATCATTTGCAATCAACAAGCACCAAACGAAAGACTTGCTTTAGAGATTTCGGTTTCATATACCTAAATTCCAGCATATAGCCACCAATTCAGACAGACAAAATATTTTTCTTCATAGCATTTCCTTCTGTCGACAAACATTGCAAATGGGTAATGGATAGCACTGTCATCAAGTATTACGGACAATTTTGCTGCTGTAACCCAGCGTATGCAAATCCAGTTAGAGTTCAATTCAAGTGATGATTATCGTAGTGTACCTTTTAGAATTAGATTCAATATTTCTGATCGGTAAATGTTCTCACGAGATCTAGCACCACCAGTAGATCACATGCAGAAGGATAAATTGGATAGTCAAAATCACACCCAAAAAGGAACGTATGGAAGTTTCTACCCGCTGCCATGAGTTATCAAATGGATCCCTTTTCTAGCAGTCCAAGTTCCATAACTCTTTCCCCTCCATTTCTTGCTTTAAAACGTTGAAATTATACCCCATCGGGTCAATCAGTCAAATTAAGAAATTCTGAGCAAACATCTGTAGACTATTTCCATTGGTAAGAACTCACAAATTAAACCAGCTAAAAACTTTAGTTTACATATTCTTATTAAATACAACTCCCGTAAAAAACCAACGGCATTGAAGAAAATGACTGGCAAAAAGTAGCGCGTGTTGAAAATGTACCTAGAAGTGCAGACTGCAATTTCTATCGAAAGAAACTCAAGAGGCCGAATCCCTTGGTTTACGTGTTCTTTAAATCAATACAACAACATTGTACAAACCTGTGACAAATTCGACACAACAGGCAAGAGTGCAGCCTTTGCCAAGAAATTAGGGTTATTAAGAAGCTTGCAGATCCGGTTACACAACTTCTGAAATGCAGGAACAGGTGGATCAGCTGCACACTCCACCACCTTTGCCAGACACAATGCCGCACCAGATTGCACTCCTTTGCTCTGTTCCCCCATCGTCTCGAACAATGGCTTCACGAATAACCCAACCACGCTCTCATTCCTCAAGTATTGTGCCGACAAGGCACCAAACGCATCCTTACATGCATCTCTGATAACACGAAGCATGTTTAGGAGGAGGAGGAGAATGAAATATAGCAGAGATGCATCACAAAAGGGGAAGATGCCACTCTATCCATTTCATAATTCAAGCTCAGTTATGATGCAAATCGACTTTAAGTGCACAGGCTCTTGTCTGAACACCAAAACTCATAATAGCATTCAAAGTTGGAGAGGGTGGCAGGGGCTGCCGCTCCCCAGCCGTAAGTCGTTTGACAAAATTCCTCCTAGAAAAAGTAATCTGAATCTTCTGCAGGAGAAAGGTTTAAGCTAAACTTATTGGGTTCACAAATTCTACTTTCCCCATTGTTCAGAATCTTAGTAATTGCGCAATAAATTCAAGCCACTTACATCACATCCCAGGCAATACTAGATTTAACAACAAAATGCAAAGCCAAGCCAATCTAGATCTCGACAGAAAAGCTGGTCCTACAGCACCTGACGCCAGAATCGTTGTCCTTGAGCCGCCGACTCAGCTGGGCCATGAGTTTGGTCAAGTGGCTGAATGTATAATCCGGGTGGCTCGACGCCAGCACGGTGACCAAGCGAATGGACTCCTTCTTGACGGAGGGCTTGGCGTCGCCGCAGGAATCGAAGAGGCAGTTGAGGAGCATGGGGATGGCGTCGTGGGAGACGGACTGGATGGTGGACTCGAGATCGGAGATGGCGATCTGGTGGGTGTCGCGGTCGGAGAGCTTGGACAGCGAGGTGAGGATCCGCTGCTTGAGCTCGACCATGGCGAGGTGAGACGAAACCAACGGGGAGGCACCGGAAGCGGGGGCCGCCGCATTGGCCGCCGCCGCCGAGGAGGAGGAGGATCGGGGCGGCGCCGGCGAGGACTGGGCGTGAGGCCGCGAGGCGCGGGAGGATTTGAGCCCCTGCGAGCTCATCGCGGCGGTTCGGCCCCAATGCCGGTCCAGATCGGTCGGGGAAGCCGTCAGAGGAGGTAAGGAGGCATCATCGATTCGCCGTCGGCGGACGGAGAGGCTTGAATAGGAAGAGAGGACAATGCAGAGAGAGAGAGAGAGAGATGGGGAGGTGGAGTGAGAGTGAAGGGTTGGAGATAATCGAGTGGGAAAGCGAGAGGAGAAACTCTCGCATGGAGAGGCGAAGATCAGATCTGTCTCCTCTGTGTATTTTTGCGTTTGTATCTTTTTGGTTTTTGAATTGTGACGAGCGAGCGAGAGAGAGAATGTGTGGAGATCTGGTTTTTTTTTTTTTGTAATCTCTCTCTCTCGTGAACGTTATTACGTTACTACTTTGAAATGGGCCCGGGTCGGGTAAGTTTCTGTTGGATTAAAGATTTGATTCATACGGGTTTTTCCGCCCGCTTTACTTCTCCAAGATTTCAAAATAGTTGTTGGACTACTTTACTTGCTTAAGTCCGACATACTATGCTCGCTCTTTACTTTAGTAATGGTTATTTGTAACTTATAATCGACCTTTCTTCGCCTTCCGAAAAAAAAAAGAGAGAGCTAGAAAATGCTTGTTGAGAGATAAAATGGTGGGGTGAGTAATGGTCCCAATTCAATTTGGGAACCAGCCTAGGTTCGATTCAAGGCCAGTTTCCAAAAGAATTGGGTAGGTTCATAGGTTGAAAAATTTGATAACCGACCAAGTTCAATTCGAACTTATTCGTTGATTAAGCCTTGAATTTATGTCAGTTCTACTTGGGAACTCGACCAATTTAGCCATTTCCCGGGTAGCACCGGTCTTAATTTGGGGATCATCTTTTTTTTTTAAAGGAAAAATTGCTTTGTAGAATGATAAGTTAACGACTTGAAGGTAAGACAAATGCACAAAATCACACCCAACCCAACTCACACTGCTGACCCCATCTGTTCTGAAAAATTGAGAAAACAAAAAATTCAAAACAAAACTTACAATTACAAAATTAGAAATCACTACTCTAGCCCTCAGTTCGCTCTTTCTTCTCTTTTATTTCCTCCACCACTCTCATCTCTTTAAAGACGGAATTGCAAGAAAAAAGAAAAAAGAAAAAAAAACACAATGGGGCCGGTTCACAATTCTATGTGGGAACCGACCGGAATTGATAAATTCGGTTCCAAGTCGGTTTAAGGGTAGGGCCTGTTCTGCGTTTGGCTCCCAATTTTGAATTTTTTTTTAATGAGACCAGCCGTAGCAAATAATAGAAACAATGGGAATAATGGGACAGTGCCCAATTACAATAAAGACACTTTTATGATAACGAAAATGATAATTTGGAAGGAAATTTCGTTTTGTCCAAGGTACTTATCGTTGTTTTGCAAATTGATCATGTGAACAAGTTTTTATACTCCTAGGGCTTACTCTGTGTAATTATTAATCTGCATTTTCGTTTCAAAGCCACCTCTATTTGTTTATCTAAAAGTGAAAAGTCGGACCAAGCTTTCGAGCAAGAATCGAAAATGTATCATGCATTTTATTTGTCATTCCATTTCATATCTGATTTATAAAAAAAAAATTATTAGATACATTGGAAAGAAAATCCCACCCATTTGTTGCCAAACAAATACCACATCAGAAGTCCATCAACTATAGTAATCATATAGAGTCCACACATAACATTGTGGATCACACATGGAATTATGTACCATGATTGAGTAACAAAGTGACCTTAGATGACTAATGAATTTATCGTTTATTGTTGCCTCATTGACATGACACAACTCACTAAGGGTTCTCGAGTTGTTATTATTATTATTTTTTTATCTAATACTGATTCGCTATGAAATAACTTTAGATCAATCGGTCTTTTCTTTTTACACAGGACAAAGCCATTATTTAATAGAGGTGAAAGGCGCGACAAATATCTAAGAAGAAAATTTCAACATATGTAGGATGCGTTTGTTTCACCGGAAAATCAATGTTTTAGAAATTATTTCCCTAACAGTGATTATTTATATCACCCAAAAAATTAATCAACGCATTGATGATGAAAATAATTTTATTATCAATAAAAGTTTGTGCCTAAATATTTTCATTGATGATGAAAATAATATTAAAAAACTTGAACTTTCTTCGAAATAAAAAAGTTTATACTCTGTTTGTTTTGTGGAAAATGAAAGATTTGAAAATACATTTTTCCTTAAAATGATCGTTTGTATCACTTACAAAATAAATGAACGATTAATATTTTGATCGTCCATGAAAATGTTTAAAACATAAATTATTGTTGATGTTGAACACGTTTTCCCGTTAACTAATTATTTTAAGCGATGGAACTGATCATTTTTAAGAGAATGTTTTCCAAATAAATCATTTTCTACTAAATAAACGAAGCCTAATGTGACATCATTCTTGTTACGGTGTCTTAAACTTTTTCTCAAAGAGGGCCAATTGATGTTTGTGGATCGCATCGGGTGATCACCAAAATAACAATTGCACTGCGGATGATCCCCGCTAATGCCCGGGACAATTGATTGTTCTCCCGGAGATAATCATAAGATCGGTTGTCCAAAACATATGATGTGAGTCAACTCCATATGCGTTGACCTCCATGAGTTGATTTATGGCAATTTCTATATAGTATGCGATCCTGATGGATTTGAGATAAGCGACCGTGCCTGATTCTATTAATGAGTAAATATGACTATAACGATCTGTCTTAGACATTAAACTCTCAATTTGTGAAATACTATCAAGTTCAGCCTCTTGCAATTATCCTCTCATCCGCAACTCGAAAATCCCGACCGGCCATGAATGCTCGAAATACCCCAAATTCGACGTCTTGATCCAGAATCACTCGCGATCGAAATCGCAGTGATCAACAATCAATGTCCTAAACCGCTGAGAAATTGCCTCAGAAATGCTCAAATGCTGTGTGTTCCAAGACTTTTTCGTACTCAAACTCTCCAACAACCGGCAATTCACCAAGAGGGCACTTGCGGTGTCCTAACTCGGATCCAACCGAATGAAACGGGCTCGACCAGTCTCAAGACTCGTCAACCAGGTCAAAGTCGAAACTGCATGAGAACAACTTCAAGGACTCGAGGGCCGTCGCGTCGGTGTTGGTAAAGTTCGTGGCGAGACTCCATGCCTTTCTCGTCCCACACCGCGTCGGAGAAGTCCAGTTCGAGGGCTCCAACTTCACGTGGAACTGCCTTCGAAGTCGCGTACTTCAGGAAACGGAGCCTGAATTTCTGCAAAACTGGTTCGGTGCAGTCATCAAGCCACGACCGGACGAAGGAGTCTTTGGGTTTGTTGAGTTTCGATTCGATGGCTACATTGTCTCGAACAAAATAGCTCGTCAAACTCGAAGCGTATCGTCGAACGCCACATCCGACCCCAATAGCAGGGATAACACGCTCGTTCTCGCGGCGTCTTCGAAGGGCAGAAACGAAATGATGAGCATGAGAGGATGGGTCAACTCAAACAACATATCTATGGTGATCTGATATTATCTTCAAGCCAAAGTATTGCAAGAGGAGCGGGAGGTTTCTGTGTACCTTTTTCCCACTTGTTCATTTTCTATCTAGCCGTTGCTATGATAAGTTAGAAAGTGAAAAGCGACGAGAAGTCACAAAAGTCTGATGGTGGTCGTTTGTGTATGTTACGTCGCGCCTCTTCGACGATAAGGGGATGAAACTAACTAGGATGGAAAATTAGTACAATGTCGTTCCGCAAAGAAAGGAAAATAATGGCAATTTCACATCAAGAAAAAAGAAAAAAAAGGAAAAATTTAGAATGAAGAGACCCGCCAATTTGAGGCTTAAGTCCATTGAGTCGACGCAAAAACATAATATATCATCATGACCCAAATTACTACGCGCACTTGTGCATCGCACTCGATATATCGGAAATTTTTACTATGCATGGTAAAAACATTAGAGATGATAGATCATGGGAAGAACGTGCTTACCAAATGATAGTTGTAAGTATCATATAAGATTCACAAGTTTAGATAGTGAAAAATTTCGCGAGGAAAAACCAACGTCGGGAATTCAACAAAATGGATCTTGCATTTTGTAAACTTCTAACATAGTTCCATGCACTTGCAGTAAATATCGTTCAAATATAGAACAAAATGTATATACGTCTAATGCATTCAAATATATTATGAATATATATGTCTTAATGCATTATTATTGGATGTGTTCGAAGATTCAAACAAAACAAAATCAAAATCAAACAAATAAAACACAACAAAACCCACATGGAAACATAGTAGTCTTACTAGTCTTATTGATCACGATCACCACAGACAAGCTTAATTCGCGCTAAAGGGTCATTACATGAACGTTCCGCGACGCTTTAGGGAAGCCCATCACAAACACAGCCCTTTGTAAGTAAATCGAACGATCACCACCATGACCATCGACTTCGTTGGAGAGATACAGCTTGACTTCTCGCAAGGCACGCCCATGATACAGCAAATACCTCAACAGCTGAATTTCATTGACCGTCCCTTGGAAACCCTTCACCTCCACCACCTTCAACGTCCGAAGGATGCACTTGTAAAGCCTATCTATATCGCCGTACCAAAATTTGCTCGGATCGAACCTGAACGGCGGTTGATAATCCTAAAGGAAATTGATAAAACGTCAAATATTCATGTAGATTATTGAATGTACCAACACAAATAACTCACATAAGGCTTGTTTTCTTTGAATGAAATATGCAAGGGTAATGTGTGCACTTACAGGGAAAATTCTTGGAGGCCTCATTTGGAAGGTTAGGGTTTCGAGAAAAGGACAACTCTTGAGGAAGAAAGCAATCCCCCAAAACTCATCTCGGTGAATAGCAGTGTTCAAAATGAGATGCCGCACATTAAGAGGCGATTGCATTCTCAAGGGTTCCTCCCCAGTTGGAACAACCTGATGAACATGATCATATCGTTATTACACGAGCATTTGATGTCTTGCAATAATAAAAAAAATTGTAACAGATAGGATATTAAACAATGGGACTGTTAAAAGAGGACAATTTTCAAAATGTAGATAGAAAAGCATGTAAATGCGATAGTAAAACTGACGTGATTTTTTGCTAAAGATAAATTCCACGATGTTTTGTTTACGGAAACACAGTGTGCGGCGAAAAAAGATAAAACAACCATGTGAATCCTTGGAGATTATGTCCCCAAGTGGTCGAAAGAAATATTAATCACATGAAGCAGATGGAGGATTCATTCAAGGTAACCCTAGAGTACAAGAAACATAAGGTACGCATACCTGAAGCATGAAACTACAAACTTTCAAAACCCTAGCACAGTCCAAGGATGATAAAAGTCTCTGAAGAAGATCGCCACCGGATTCATCGAACTCCGACTCGGATCCAAAGTCGAGTTCAGCCTCTTCCAAATGCCCAGTCAAAAGCAACTCAAAAATCCCTAGAGACCCTGAGTACTTGAAAAACCTCAAGTTCGGTGCCTCAATCCCAAACCACTCTTGATAGAAATTGCAATTGTCAATCACCAATGTCTTCAGCGCCAAATCCCTCTCGAAAATGCTCAGATGCTCGAGTTTCCAACATTTTTTCAACCTCAAACTCTCCAAGCACTTGCAATTCATCAGCAGGTCATTCAGGGTGGACATTCTCACTGGGATCCAACCAAAAGAAACGTGCTTAAGCAAACTAAGATTCATCAACCAGGCCGGGTTGAAACTGCATGCGAACAGCGTCAATGACTCAAGAGCCGGCGTGCCATTTTCATAAACTTGCACAGGGAGATCGAACTCCGGTTCGTGATTCTCCATATCGTTCTCGTCCCACGTCGGATCGGAGAAGTCCAGTTCAAGCGCTCCAACATTACGGGAAACGGCAAATGAAATGCAGTTTTGCACGTCGTGCTCAAACTCGCGAGGCTTCGATATGCGGAGCTTGAACCTTTGCAGCACGAGTTCGGTGGTGTATTCATTGAGCCAGTGCCGAACGAAGTTGATGAACTCGAGTCTTTGAACACTTCGAGTCTCAACAGGTACATTGTCTCTAACAAAATACCTCTCGTCGAACTCAATGTTCGCCGTCGAATGCCATATGCAATGCCAACGCCGGGATAGTACACTCGTCCTTGCCGCTTCTTTGAAGGGCAAGAAGGAAATGATAGTGAGGATTAGAGCGTCCGTCAAGTCGGAGAACATGTCCATGACGATTGAGATTTGTTTTTGTTCAAGTAGCATAAAGTCACGTTTATGCACTTGTTCGTTCAATAACTGGACATGCATATATGTAAGGAGCGAAAAGGCACGAAGCTAAAATGGTGTCTTTCAAACATGCCTCTTCACTGCAATGGGGAGACAAAACTAACTAGACAAGAAAAAATGAATAACTACTTTACAGTTTTAATTTAAGAAAAAAAAAAAAGTTGGAACTACATGATGGTTGGAAAATGAGAGATACTGGCATTACGGAGACCTCACAGCTAGACTCATCAAACAAGTGGGTCGGGTTGAGTTTGGTCCGACCCCAATTAACCCATTAAATCCGTTTTGATCAATTTCCATGCAATACAAATGTCAATTACCAAAAACTATCGGAGGACTATATAATGCAAGACAAAACCATGTGAAAGATGAAACTTTAATAAAGAGCCGCTTTAACAAATTTTTTTGCTAGGTTCCATTCTCTTTGTTTCATGTAATTCCATCTTCGTAGTCTCACTTTTGCATGACAGGATAATTCACACAATGCAAGCCACATAAAAAGGTCAAGCATTGATGGATCTTACCTGCTGTGACCGAACTCGATGGTGTCCATTTCAAATAATTTATAATATTGTTGAGGTTCAATGGGATCCTCATTCAAATGCAGAAGGGCCAGTTCCCAATTTTATGTAGAACCAACCCGAAAGCGATCGATTCAGGGTAAGGCACGTTCGATGTCTAGGTCATAGTTTTCAGGAACAAGACCATGGATAATTTACGGTAAAAAAAACATAAACTGAATTTAACGGCCAAAATATATTTGGTGTATTAATATTTTTTTATTAATGATGAGATACATAATATATTTGACAAATGTAGCCATTAAAAAAAAAGAGGTGTAGTGTTAAAACACAACATACATCAAGAATATAGTTGAAATGGCATACGCGTCTAGACGATATTGATGAAATCGAGTTTTTAAAGATGTCGAGTTTTGGCAAGTACATCATCTCTTGGCAAAGAACCGCTCGTTGAACTTGATGTTTGCCGTCGAACATCATATGCAATGCCAATGCTCGTTTTCTTGCGGCTTCTTTGTAGGGCAAAAGGGAAATTATAGAGGTTAGAATATGAGCATCACATTGTTTTGAACATGCCTCTTCGGTGCAATGGTAAGGAGACAAAACTAACTAGACAAGAAAATATTTGACCATTTTTTTTTACAAAAAAAAAAATTGAAACTACGTGATGGTTGGAATTATTTGACCATTCTTTTATTTGACCAAAAAAAAAAAGTCATGTATTTTTCAATTTATAAATTATTACGGTTACGGTGGGTGAGGTAAATGAAAAGTTCATCAAGCCCTTTTTAAGGAAGAAAAGGATTATTAAAAAAAAAATCATTAATATAACAGTTCGCTCTTCATTTAAGTTATTTAGTATTTTTTTTTCCTTTCTTCCTTTTAATTTTTGACTATTTGTTTTTGTCCCAATATGCATTTTATTCAAGGTCGCAGCCTCACAGCCCCTAAATCAAAAGCATCATCTCCATAAGATTCCGTAGGATTATGAGATGATAGAAGAAATTACTAACACCGTGGACCATATAACCTAATCTTGAGACAAAATCATCAATATAAAGACCAGAAAAATAATGAGAATAAGCCATGAAATACTAAGTAACTACCACGACATTTCAGTTGTCGATCAGTTTCCTCAAACGATAAAATTAATACTGGCATGAGGGACCCTCATTAGCTGAGATGACAAAATATGAGCAAACTGTCAAGAAATCACAATCTGTTCATCACACCTCAACCAAATCCTCCAAGGATAACCAAACACAGACCATCTGTTTCTTTAAGCCGATGCCGCCAACTAGCCATTCCAAAGTATGCACTCAAGTGAATCTGTCACAACTCCCAGGTGAGGGCTCAGAATGATTCCAGGCAAAGTCAAATGAGGAGAGAGGGTGGAGGTGACAAACTCGTTTCCATAATAATACATATAATGTCACCCCAAAATGAAAATCCTCTGAAGATCTCCACCCGGAAAAATACAGGCAAGGTAGAGAGTACTAATGCTAAGAACCAATAATTAAGGATAAGGTTTACTAATTCTTTACACCGAACACTTCCATCATTAAGTAGAAGAACATCCTGGGGTTTGTTCACAAGCAGGAATCTACTAGAATATATTCGAAGAAAACCACGGTCATCAAGTTGCAGAGTTCTCGTGCAACAATACATATTCCCGACTGCAAGAATCAGACAAGAGAAGCAATTGAACTATAACCATCGACAATCCCAAATAATAGCATTTGTAGCGGTATAGCAGGACAAGACTTTGATTTGAAAACAGAAGAAAATAATGTTGCAAGTTTACAACAGCTGTTTCTGAAATTCAGCTGAAGGATCAAGAACAGTAAATTGCTCAGAATTCACACAATACAAGCCGCATAATACAGAAAATTCATGATCCATAGAACATAGCAGCAATTATAGATATCACAAACAACAACAGAGAAGATGCGCAATAAAACAGCAGAAAGATCATCAGGCAAGCATTCTTCTTCATCACAATAGATGCTTCATCTACTTGGACGAGGGAAGCAGACTTGACAAGGTAATTCACAAAATACAAGCCACACAAAAGTCAGGCATTGATTGATGACTAACCTGCTGTTACCGAACTTAATTGTGTCCTTTTCAAATAATTCATAATATCGTTGAGGTTCAATGGGATTCTCCTGCAAATGCAGAAGCCTTGGCGTAAGAACATAACTACAAAAGAAAATAAATTACCTGAAAGGCCACAAATAATCCAAACAATAATTAAAATGGCATAAATTATTGCCAAGTTGCTCACATTTAGAAACGTCTTATTTGTGCTTCCAAGATCCATCAGATAAGGACTGCAATGTGCAGAGAAAGGAACATATCAGTTCAATGATTCAAATGATATAATCTCACATTACAACATTACAATGAGCAATTTGAATGATAATATGCTATGCTAACCTTATTTTCTTTGATAATGTGCCATCAGGTTGCTCCTTCTCTACTTGCCTGGGAAAAAATGGAATAAGCATTATTCTGTACTCCAAACTAGACAATGACATAAATATATTTGCATGTAAATTCTTATAGTATAAACATTATCTTGAGTATACCTAAATTGAATGACAGCATGTTGCTTGCTACACGATGGGTGGTCTGTGGGAATATCTGCAATCCTCCTCTCTCTTCCAAAAAGGTAGCAGCTTTGACGGTGAATGTAAAGGGGCTCTGTTACAGTACATTGACATAAGCAGACAATGGTAAGACCGATTCTTTCAGCAATTATTGGAAGTTCCGTTTATTTCAAATCAATAAATTACTTTATGCGTGTGTGACAGAAGAACCACCTAAATAACCCTTTTAACCTTCATAATGTTGTGATTGGTCATCGACCTCAATCTGGCAAGAGGCCAGTTGTTCACAAGTAGCATTGAAATTAACAGACACGAGTAACATCACTTGCAAGTTAACCACAAAAGAGCTGTGAAGAGAAGGGAAAATTGCTCTATTATTGACATAAAACGCACAATGTTTTACAATAATGGCTAATAACAGAAGAAAAAAGAAAAAAGAAAAGCAGCAGAAGAAAAACTGAAGGACGTCATCGACCTAATATTTATGGCATCCCCTGAATTCATTTGTATCATCACAGTGCACCCAGGTTGATCCAAACACATTATACACTATGTCTCCAAGAATATAGAAAAGGGTGAACACCTTTCATACAGCATGAAGACACATAGGACTCAGCGTTTTATTTTGTGGTTCTTTTTAATTGATGTGTGCGTTTCAGTGTGGTTGAAGGGCTTAACAGAAATCAGGTTACTGAATAAAGGATAGGAAAACTAATGCAAAGATTTACAGGCTGCATTTTTCAACCAAAAATCAGAAGAAATAACTAAAGAAGCAATACCACAATAAGGATGGGATGATTGGTGATATCACATTTCCAATACAACTAAGATGCAAAACAGCTCTTTAAGTAGAAAAGAAGATTTGGCTTTTACTTCTTAAAGAGATAAATAGCCAATTGCCAACCAAAAGAGCACCAGATGGCCAAATAAGCATACAGACCATCAGTGTACTAACAAGTCGATATAAAAAAAAAACAGCAAGTTCCACCATCGTATAATAAAAAGGGATAAGTGCATTAGAAGTCATAAAACTTGTCGCGAAAGTGCAATTGAGTCCTAAAACTTTCAAAAAGCGCAAATAAGTCCTAAAACTTATCACAAAAGTGCAATTGAGTCTTAAAACTTTCAAAAAGTTCAATCAAGTCCTAAAATTTGTCAAATTGGTTCAATCAAGTCCTTCCGTTGATTGTATTTTTTGAAAGTTTTAGAACTTGATTGCACTTTCGTGACAAGTTTTAGAACTTGATTGCACTTTTTTAAAGTTTTAAGGATTCGATTGCACTTTTGTGACAAGTTTTAGGACTTGATTGCACTATTTGAAAGTTTTAGAACTCAATTGCATTTTCGTGACAAGTTTTAGGACTTCCAGTACATTTATCCCCAATATAAAATACAGAGTCTTGAAAAGCAAGAACAAAGCCAATATCATAAGAATATCCAGAAGATTACCATTAAGCACTTCCCCAGCCTTGAAAACATAAAGTCTCCATCTCATATCAGGTTTACGAGCCTCAGGCGGTTCATTAAAAAGTAGTGTCACGCCTGCAAAGATCACGTCAACCTTCAAAATTGGAAGAATGTAAAAGGTAGTGGCACTCTGCATAGCATCTGAAAAAATTTCCATGAAGCTTGGACCATGAATGTCAATTGCAGCAAACTCCACATTGACAGATTGTCAATACACATTCTCACTAATTACTACAAGAGTACGTATATGATGCATAAGGAACACAGTCATTTAGACATACGCAACCAAAAGGACCTTCTGAGCACCATCTTGTCTTTATGTAGCTTCAGAAATGCAAAAAATGTTACACATATCAATATAAAGGGAAAGGCAATTGTGCCACAGCATATATGATGTACCAGGGGATAACAGACTTTAGCAGTGTTATCTCCCATCCGTGCATTTGAAAATTAAAAAGGTCCATCAAAACCAAGAAAGGGAGACAATAAACCATGAGGTGAAATAAATCTAGACGTGAATCTCACCTCTCACTTTGTTCGTTTCAGCAGCAAGCTTTCCAGATAGCTCAAATGAAGGTTTTTCCTGCAAATAAGAATATAAGACTAAAATCATATACATGTATACCAGAGCGCCAAATCAAGTAAATTTAAAGAACAAATGGCAATAGACTTCAGACAACAAGAACAGAAGTAGAATTGTCTATGTCATACTGTTACTTGTTATAACCCCTCAAGATTCACAAGCTATTTATAAAAAATAAATCATGCTAGAAGACCTGGAAAATAAATAATATCACCTTCTGCTTTTCGTCCAAGGCCTTCTCAGTAGCCTCCATCTTTGCCACAGAGTCAATTTCATCATCCCTGCAACATAAAGACATGTTACAGACATTAACAGCAAAAATATCATTAGTTAAAAGAACAGTTTTGAAGTCCAAGGATAAAATCTTGATGCATGAATGCATCTTCAAGTACATATCCACATATAAGAAGCAAAATGTTGACCAAGAAAATAATCTATCAGATTTCTCAATGAATAAAGATTTCGCTGCCGTGTGCTTATTTAAAGTATCTAGAAGCTCCCACGAAAACCACAAATCAGGAGTTTCCACTTCCCAGCTTAATGTTATCTATATACCACTACATTAGTCTAAACTACAGGCAACAGTATATCATCTTCCGCCAGAATTATGGACTTAGCATTTATATTTATTAGCAGGATTAATCTTAGAAAGTAATCTGCAGCAGCACTGCTAGTCATAATCCTCATAGTGCATCTAATGGATATGATCAAAATTAATCCACCTAAAAGAACTTTGTTTATTCTGCCAAAAAGCCAACCATCACAATTTTTTCAAGGGGTAAAAAATACTTAAAAATAGTTCACGATCTTTACTTAATGTTTCTGAAACTAAAGGATGATATAGTGACTTATCAAAGACGTGATGTTACAAACTGATAAGTAAAACAAATTTTCTTTCAGTCGTCCACTTATCTCTTCTGCACATGGCTCATCTTTCTATTTATACCCAGAGGAAAAAACTATAGAATAAATAGAAGTGTGCACTGGAGCAGACACATCAAACAGCTGCATCCATAAGAAGGATGATGTGTGAATCCTTCATATGTGACTAGTGGATCAATAAGAATTAAACATTAGTCAAGTGAAATCTTATACTAAGTCATCACTAACGAAAAGCTGAAAGTCAGAATGTTCAACAGCAGCTTACCGCTGTTCAGATCGTCTTGCATTCAACACCTGAAAGACAAAAAAGAACTGCAATCAGAGGATTTGTCGGACACCAAATCCGAAAATAGAGGCAATTGTAAACGGATTCACTTTCTGAGGCAAGGCCACTACAATTATCATTCTTTGCATGGCGACAATGACAAAAATGAGTCCCAAAAGCGATGTGCTACTGACCCACTCACAGAATCTTTCTGCAGCATTCTACTCACACGTGACATAAGGACATAAGAAATATAAAGTAAACAGAAAATGTAGGGTAGCTAGTAAGACAATGGGTCGTAAGTTAAGTGTAATCACGAGTTTTCACTACACATTTCTCTGCAAAACACTGATTAGATGGCTACTGTCCACCTGCAGTAAAAAATGATGGGGTTACCTTTGGGAAATTTACGATAAATAAAGCTATGTTCATTCCACAATGTTGTTAGATTTCCTTGTAACCACCCCAAGGTCAGAAGCTTATCAGAGGCCAAATCCTTCTTTAGGCATAGAGCGAAGAGGGATAAAATGAGAGCACTAATAAAAGCAACATCAACGACATTAAACGTGTTTACCAGAAGGGACACATATCTGAGGTTTTTTTTTTTTTTTTTTTTGTGTGGAATGGAATTAATATTACAAATTCATTCTCTATTTCTTTCAGAGATCACAGGATTGGATAATTGCAGGAAAATAACAGAAAGCACACAAAAAGCCATTGCATCCACAGGAAAATCATAGGATATGGATATCACCAGACACCTCGTCACGTGCTCTGGCATCTGCAGCTGGCCGAGGTGAGAGAGATCGATGCCTGCTCCTATTGTGATGTTCCAGCGGAGAAATAGACCGCGCATGTCTTGATCTAGAAGACTTGCCATTGGTGTCATCTCTTTCCGACCTTTTCTCTCTTCTATCGCCCCCAACTTCCCTATCAGAGCTCCTTTCTCCGTGCCCACCCTTGTCATTCCTCTCGCCACGGTTCCTATCATGCTCTCGCCTGGTTAATTTCTCGGAGTCCCTATCACTCTGAGATCTCCGCAGCCGCTTCGTCCGCGGAGAAGGGGACCGCAAAGCTGGAGGTGGAGAATTCCTGTGAGGAGGAGAACGAGGGCGAATCGATCGTTTGTCATCCACTGGGGAGCGACTCCTATGTGAACTCCTGTGCCGCGCAGGCGACTTTTCCCTTCTCGAAGAGCTTCTACGGGAAGGACTCCTCCGAGGAGCATCTCGACCCCTATCGGGGGACCCCGAATGACCCGATACATTGCGCGCCATCTCTACTAGCAAGCACCCTCTAATGAACTCAACTGTACAAAAACCAGAACTACTTAAATCCCATATCACAAACACAAAGCACGGAAAAAAGAGACACGAGAACGATACTCAACTTCCAATGCCACCAAATTGCATCCAAAAACTATGAACAAAAAGAAATGAGATTTACATTGTTTTCTTTATCAAATCCAAACAAACAAAGCTCAACGGAGGGCCTCGGCATTGGAGACGTGCAAGCATTGCACAACCTAAAGACGACAGCTTTAGTTCCCCACCAACGGCACCTTCTACCCATGAAAGAACAGAGATAAAGATAGAAAGAGCAAGGGTTGATTACCGAAGAGCCGCCAGCTTGTTGGCGAGAAGATGATCGAGAGTGAAGACGGTGAAGGTGGTGAGTGTGAGCACTCTCGATCAGCGCACTGCTGATTGCAAGGTACCGATTTGGGGTTTGGGGTTTTTTGGTTCCACCGTCTGCGTTCGGTGAAAGATTATCCGGTTAAAGCGTGCCGCATAGTTTCCAGATGGTTAATCCGACATAATATTATTGGCCCAAAAAAGGAAAAATCTGAGGAAAATAGGATGGCCACCTAAAAAATCACATTTAAACCTCCCACAAAATAAACATTATTTTTCCGACCAAAAAAAACCTAATTTAATTAATAGATAATTTTATTTGTAAGCCTATCCAATGAGTTGGTCGGGTAAAAAATGATCCAACCAAAATTGATCTATTTAACTCATATTTTACTCATTTTTATGCAATACAATTTTAGCGATCCATACTTGATCCAATTCGAGTTCCAATTCTTTGCAATTTTCTTTCTTAAATTGTTACTTATGAAGAGTGGGCAACTCCATGAACTACTCATCGAGTCGATGCGAGAGCTCGAATCCTTAGGTCAAGTCGTGGGCTAGACTTCGCGTGGCTCATGAACAACACAGAGGCATAGGTGAGCAGAGCGCTGATAAACAAGAACACTTGTGTGGATAGGTTCGGAGGTCGAGTTATGGACAAGGCTACGAAGGTGGCGGTGAGGGGAAAAGATGGTTGATCTTTGCCCAGGTGAAGGGAAGCATTCTCCAAAATATCCATTCAATTGAAGAATGCAAAAACATTAAAGTTTGAGTTGTTATACACTAACCATCCATGTATCAATGTTGCATCTTTGACATTCAAGAGTTTCTACAATGAATAAGCTCTTAAAACCTCGGCAAATTGATGAAATTGCAAAGATTATGACTATGCTAGCAATTTAAAGATTCTTAATCAACGGAAGTTATCTCAATTGAATGAAGCTCCAGGTCAATTCCCCTCCTTGTGAGACGTCAATATAACGAAGTAATTGTGAAATCATAGAACATATTAGTGAAATATTTCCTTTACCTCATTAAACTCACAATTTTCTTTATACATTTTTTCCTACCTTTACTTTTTCGCATTCCATTTTCCCTATATTTAACGCCGTGAAGAAGTTGAACCATCGAAAGTAATTTTAATTCTATTGAAAGTGTTTGCTTAAAACTAAATCAAAGCCACAAAAATTAAACTTAAGTACAGATAATACCAACAACAATACCAACATCAAGACATCATTATAGTCCCTAGTGGGCTAAGCATCTAAACTCATTATATCCCAAGCGGAGCATTACTTCTGGGTCAAATCAATAATAACTTTCCTTCGAAGATTTCGACATTCCTCGAAGCAATGCTTAACAGTAAATTTAATACTTTGAATAACACCATCAGCAGAAGTAGACTGAGGATGCAACATACATTTTCTTGATCTCCAAATTTAAAAAATGTAACAATTCCAAACTAATTTCACCAAGCACCTCTAAAGTCTCTTCCCTTTAGTAGCATGGTTCATGGGCGACGGAATCAACGTTCGGAGGTGCACGAGCCAAATCAACCAAAAAGCAAGGAGGCCAACAACGCTAGAGACATATGAGTTCAGCTCCTTTGAATGTCATCGGAGATACGCAGTGGCAAGCCGGAGATAGGCCATGGGGATGGCGGTGACGCCGATCAATTGGGATCAAAGAGGAGGGAGGGAGACCCTTGTGAGCCATGATCGGTGGAATGCTAGAATCGAAGAGTGGAGAGAGAGAAGAGACTAGAGAAGAAGAAAAAACGGAGATGGGTTGGGTTTGAGACTTGTTTATTAAGTGGGTTGATACTATCAACTTGATAGTAGGTTAAGCTCACTGGTTTTGAGCTATTCTCTTTAGAACTCATTATGAACTATATTTCAAATTTATGGTGATCCATAAATAGCCCAATTCAATAAATTTAGGTTAAAAAATGGGTTTGTCACCCATTTTGATAGCACTATCTATTTGAATGCTTATAGAGATTTTTTCAAGGATACGCTTTTTTCACCCCTTCATTAGCTTCATCCACACCCTAATTAAGTAAAATGACAAAAATACCCACACATTGATATTATTCTTCTTCCTCTATTTTTGTGGAGAATGTGATGTACAGGTTGATATGAGCAAGTTGATCAAAAGATGAAATGACTACATTTAGTAAAATGTGTGCCTACCACTTATCACACAATTGCATCCCCAAGATCTTGACCCCCAAAAAAAAAATTGGACTGTACTTCAACATTGCTAATGCCGAATTTAAAAATCTTCCTAGACTTACAGAGCTTCATCAGGAAGAACCACTCAATGCCAGCAAAGTCATTTTTCATTATTACCCACCAGCTCTTTAAGTTTTCTGCTCTAGTCTTCGAGCTGTAATGCTTTCTCTGGCAGTAGAGCTTTCCCATTTGTAATTGCCCGCTCTAGAGTCAAACATCCTTGCCTCATCCTCTCCACTTTGGACTGTAAGTTGTTAATCTTCTGTTGGGTAGCCAAGATCACTTCGTCCATTCTTTCTTTCAGAATTTCCATACCTTGTTGACCTCCGGGTTGTGTTCTCGAATTTGAGGCATAAGTGAAAAATCAGTGTTTTATATATAGCATTCACGAAAACACTCGCATATATGGTGCTTGATGTCCATTCTGGAAGAGTAGTTTGCATTTGTGGATTCCTCTATGTTCCCAATAAAGAGTACCAGGGAGCAATCTCTATTTGTGCGTTCCAAATGAAGGGCCTGCTCTATTAGGCGGTGGAACCTGGGTTCCAAATGAAGAGCCTGCTCCATCAGACGGTGGAACCTATGTTCCCAATGAATTTTGTGCTGCTAAAACCTACGTTCCCAATGAAGAGCCTGCTCCATCAAGTGGAAGCTATGTTTCCAGTGTAGAGACCCACAAAGCTCTCTACATCAGTTCTTCTTTAACCTACAAGAAGCAGTGTTCCCAATGAATAGCTTGCGCTCTATCAGGTGAAAGCTGTGTTTCCAGTGCAGAGGCCCACAGAGCTCTCTACACGAGTTCTTCTTTAACCTACAGGGAGTTGTTTTCCCAATGAATAGCCTACTTCATAAGGCGATGGAACCTGGCTTAGGCTTCCTTGGATCATTGGGGCACCTAAGCCAAGCCTTCTTCTCAAATCGATTACTCACTCGCTCACTAACCCACTCAAATTGTAGAGAGAAAAAAGCTCTGGGAGAGAGTGCTTGTATTGCTCAAAATGTTGGGTGAGTATAAATGAAGAGAGGACATCCTGTTTATATCAGTGTTCCTCTCATTACAACTGTAGATTTCCTTTAAATCTAATGATGGAGATCGCACTTCCTTATCGGCCAATCAATGTAAATGAACTCTCTATAATATGGTACATTTACCGTATCACCCGTCCCTAGGAATATTTTAGAGGACTCTAGAACTTTGACCCAGTCTTCTTGTATTATGCACTGTCCTTTGCCCCCAAGAAACCTCTGGACCTTGACGCTCATTTTGACACGAAGCTTTCTTCCAATATGTATTTGATGATATAGATAGATCATGAAAACAAATTTGTTTGCTTTCAAAAAAACGGATCATATTAGTTTTTGTTTATTAAATAATCATTTCTACCCATAGCCATCCAAATGTTATTTTACGTAAAACATAGTCTTATTGTCTTCAAAAACAAAACAATAGTAGTTTCTATAAGTGTAACCAAGCGACACCTAAGACCTTAATTTTGTAAAGTACTCATGTAACCAACCTACACGTGCATCTTCACATATAAACTAAATTTCGACGGTTTTCGTCAGTAAAATTCGTCTATCGAATTCCATTTTTATATACTTGAGAAAAATTAATTTACTTTGATGAGAGTGCTCAATTGAAGGTTCTTAAAAATGAACATAATGCAATTATTGTAAATTGATCTTAACATGTAACAAGATATACTTCCAGCTACTTTATTTTCACGATATATGTCGAGTACAATTTCGTCTCGTTCGACTTCGGATCGAGTATAGCCCGTCGTCCATGATGGGTTGACCCAAAATCCGGCCCGTGAAACTCAAATTGTTCCCTTGGTGGGAGTATTTAACGGAGGAAATTATTTGCTCTTCACAAAGATGACCACATAAACAAAGCACCGGGGAATAACGACGCTATGTTCCAAAAATAGGGGAAAATGGAACGAATGAAATTTCGGGTTAAGAATTTTAAAATATCTATCATTTTTAAGGGAAAGGGAGTGGACGGGAAATATAAAATAGTGTTAATATTACCAAGAGATCTTCAATTATGCTCACTACAATGCTATTCCAAATTTTTTGTTGTGTCACCGAAAAATCCTAAACTATATCCACCATCGACATCAACACTCAAAAGAAAAAAAAAATTTGTATCACCATAATCTCAAATTTTTTCCTCCTTTTTCCCAATAAGTCGACAGACTTACACCATTGGGATACTTCAAATAAACTAGAGTACGCCCCGGACTTTGCAAAAGAATCGAGGCCGAATGGGGTTTTTTCGAGTATCTTTCTTTCTTAGCCCTTCATGGTGATTGCTATCGAGCGACGGAGATTCCTCCCTAAAAGAAAAGATTGATGATTTGACTTTGCTGCCGATGTCAAGGAATTCGGATGCGCAATAGAAGCCCAATACCCGACTTACCTAGTCGTGAATTCGCGAAACTGAGATTTCTTCCCGCATAAAAGAATTCACATTAGTCTCAAGATTATAGTTTTTCCTGCTAGGAGTCTGGAGCCCACTTGACCATACCCCCCAAAAAAATTGCAAGGTTGGCCTTAGAGAGAGAGAGAGAGGTGACTTCTGGACAAAACGTGGAGTCGTTTTCGTCAAAGGTGGGCCGCATGGCTATCGCATGCCTCAAATTCTCCTTCTTGGCCCCAACTTCACCAAATACATTGTTGTCAACTTCTTTCTAACATATGTCGTTGGCAACATACGAATTATTAGATAATAAACAGAGGAATGTGCAAAGAAGACGCAATGTTCATTGTTCAAAAAGGGCCCGGTCCTGTTTTATTCTTGGAAATCTCTCCCACAAAGCATTTTCAATAAACAAAAAAAAGAAGATTAAATATAAAAGACAAAAAGAAAAAGAAAACAAAGTCCCTAATGAAACCCCTCGTATAACATTAAAACTCTCACAGCTGTTTAGTTCATGTATTGGTTCTTCTTATTGTACTATACAGAACACCACTGCCCATCCAGCTTGATCCCCAATCCAGTGGCTCCCGGAAAACGGCTACACCTAAACTTCAAAAGCGCGAAAATCCCCACCGGCCCATATCGTCGATCTTGTCGAACCCGAGTCCGGTGCTCTATGCCAGCTTACTGCTTCGCCTGCATTTACCAAAAGTATTAAGTTAAGTTAATCTCGAAGATCAGGTGTCACAACTTAGAAATTCCCCAGTCAAAGACAGGCATAACATGTGAAGAGCAGCAACCAAGGAATATTCCAAGCATCATTTGATTTCTCATCTTTCATCATACATAAGTTGAAAGTCACAGGTGAGCTGCTGCATTTAACTACTATGCGTGGGGTAGCCATTGATCCATGGGTCAAACTTACACCAACTCAAGCATGAGATCAACAGGAAATTCAACTCAACCATCGGTCCCCATCAAATCAGTAGCTACACCCACCTAAAATAGGCAAGAGTGAACAGCTTTCTGCTTTACCTACCAACTCATCCTTAAATTAAAATTCACTCGCATGCCCAGCAAATTGTGTAGCCCCCCCTGAATCGCATCAAGTTTCAGATTCGTATTTCTTTGAGAATAAACAAGAGAGCATGCTCAATTACATTGGCCCACCTCATGTTGATGTGAAGTAATTCGAACGGATTAGCTCAGCAGCAAAATTCTAGCTTTGGCAGATTGCAGTCAAAATATGCCTTACAAGAAACAGAGAGAGACGGCTTTCTCGGCTTTGGTTGCCATCATACTTATATACACAAAAACAAGTACATAACAAGAATGCAAACGAACAAAAATCTCTCTAAAGGATTGGACTTGTTAAATGCCAAAACTTGCATGGTCATTCAGAAACGTAGCCATAGTTCAAGTATGAAAATATCTTCCACATCAACTAGAAGTGGGTAATTACCTGTGAATACAAGAAGGTTCCAAGGATGGCGATGGCAGCTCCAAGAGCGTTGACGGGCTGAACCGGGGTGTGGAAGATGATGATGGAGGAGACGATCACGGATATACGTTTCATGGTGTTACCGATGCTAAACGTCAAGGGCGAAATCTCGTCCAAGGACATGTATGACACCTGGTTGTAGAGATGGTAGAACACACTTTGTGCCGCCACCCACCTATCATGGAGAAATACCAGCCACACAACATTTTCTTAGTAGACGGCAATTTGAAGCTGAAAAACATCCACATCATTCAGTCCTACCAATTTATAGTATGCAACCCATAAATCTTCTACTTGCATATCCGCAAAAGAGAACATGAAAACAAGCTCCCCATATTAAGAAATAGGACTTCACAAAATATCAGAGGCATCCATCCATGTATGATTCACATAACTTTGATTAAAATTAAAAAAATGATGCTTGCTTTACAACAATGATGGAATTCATCAGCATAACCAGAAACTATGACAAATACTTTCCTAACAATACAGACAAAAACCATAACAGAGGAATGCACATGTATCAAACATCATGAGTTTAAAATAGGAAGGTCCCAAATTGGTGAAGAGCATCACTTTCCAGAATTTCTTCATTCATTAAGAATAATTACACAACTCTGGCTACTTTAATTAGGTAAAAGCCCAATTAAAAGCAAACTATACAAGACAAGAGAGTTGGCAGTATCAAGTGTTTACCAGACGACATGGGGTCCAATGTCTGTGATGGCCTTTTGCCAACCTGCTGCCCACATCTGTGGTCCCTCCACAGCAATGGCAAATGGAGTGAGAATTACGAGAGACAGCATCGAAAGGCACGCATAGTAATTCATCCCACTAACAGACTTGCCCTTCATGCCTTTCTTTGAAAATATGTTGCGGAAAACAAAGGCTACATTTGATATCATAGCCCCCATGAAACCTGAAATCAGAGACCCAACAACAATGTTCATGCTTCTGATAAATCATGATCCTCTACTAACCATATTGATCCAAAATAAATCCCCATATCTTAAGCACATTCACCGAAATAAGAAGCTAATGTCAAGACCAAAGAAAGCAAGATAGCTTTGATTTTTCAGTCAAAACAAAATCAGTGTAAAATTAACTAGCTAATTTTGCAAGTAAATCTATGGTAAAGAAATCAAATTCAGAAAGCTCTAGTGCAGATTCTCTGAAAGTTCAAAGCATCTTATGCACTTCAGAGTTTATGCTACACAAATTGCACCACCTATGCCCAATTGAAAGCTCAAGTTGAGCATACTTTGCAAGTTTAAAGATTTTAAGACCCCACAGCAATTGTAGCTTCCATAAGAAGGCAACTTAAAAGGACAATGTATCGTGTCAACACTGACATGTGATGAAATGTACCATAAGAAGAAACTAAGGTTACCAATCATGTTAAAGTTGAGCTCCGTCACGGCAGCGAGGGCGCAACCACCAATAATTGGCAGGAGGGACAAATAAACAGGCAACGGAAATGTTTCGCCCAAGATGAACCTCGAGACCAACACACTAAATGCAGGCTCGGCACTCTTGATGATGTGGGTGAACGACACTGCAACCTTCGACATGCTCACAGTTGCTGCAACATGCCCAATTGTATGTGCCAGAGCAACCTTGAAAACACACAAAAAATCAGCATCCTAAATTACAACTGAAACAAGTTCGTAAGTGTAAAATCATATACCAGAAAACAACAAATCAATTTAATTCAGTTCAATGAAGAGCACAACGATCTAAATACCAAACCGCATGTTTGCTTTTTGCACCAGACGACAAACTATCTTCACTCACTGTCCACTTGTGCTGATCCTACAAATTTCCTCTCTGAAAAACAACAAAATTGACTCCAAAACATCATTTTCCTCCTCCTCTTATTCCAATTTCATTTTGTTCTTCCCATATCCTCGATGAACCAAAAAATATGCATAGTGAAATTCACTACGTGCTCAGCAACAAAATAAAGCATTTCAACCGAAAAAGGCCTAATTGTTGACACCCTAATTCAATTTTCTTGCTTGTTCTCTTTATCATCTCATTCTCACCAACCAAACAAAAACCAGAAACTTACAGGAAACAAAGTCTTCCAGAACTCGAAATCAGTCTTCGGAGTCTCGGCGATCCTCGTGGCCCAAGAGACCAACATCATGAGAGACCCACATGCAAGCGAGAGCGTGGAGGTCAACCAAGGGTAGGGGAAAGCATTCAACACCTTCTTGTTGTAGATATTGAACACCACGTTCAAAGCCCACCACGTCGCGAAGTAAACCCCGATCTTGACCTTCTTCGCGACCTCCGATCCGGCCGCTGCCTCGATCGGCTTCGACTGGTCCGCCTCGTAGGCCTCGCATTTTATCAAGTCCTTCTCTTGCTTCCTCGGCAACGATCCGAAGGACTCGACCGTCGCTATGTGAAGGGGTCTAGAGAGCGAGACGACGGCGCGTGAGGTCTTCTGGGTTCGCAGGGGCGGCAGGAGGGAGGATCTGCTCGAGGGCAAAATGCGTTTTTTGCCGAGAAAAACCTCGGAGCCATGGACTGGGCTTAAAGATTGTCTCACCGAACAAATCATCTTCAAGCCAAGATGAAAACTTGGGCTTCTGGGTTGCTCTCAAACAAGCAAATCAAACCAAAGGAAGAGATGATCCGAGGAGTTGTCGTCTCTTGAGGATCAAGAAACTCTGGCTTTGGCCTCAAGACTGGGTCTTTTACGATTGACTGGCACAGAGCTCGAAGACCCGGAGATCTTCAGACTCTGCTAAGCCAAAGAAGCCAAACCCAGAAGAGAAAGCTACGTGAAAGACTAGAAAATATGGTGATTTCTTCAACGAATGATGGGAAAGATCACGCCTTGAAGAAAGCGGGGGTACCCTGTAGAGTTTGGTGACGACGGTTGGTGCAATTAAATAGAGAGAGAAAGTAGAGAGAGAGAGAGACTCACAGCTGGGGGTTGAAATTGTAAGGTAATAAGGGTGGGGGTTTCGCTTAATTTTCGTCGCTGAAATCTCAATTACGAATCGAACCCTCCTGCTGCCGATCTTCGAAATTGTCATGTGAAATCGCACCTCCTTTTGTAGAGTGCCCACCACCACTACCACCTTTTCTGTATTGGAGAAAGGCGTCTCCTGAGCGGAAAAGAAGAGGCTGGTTTTTTCAATCGAGGGCCAAAAAAAAAAAGGGGACTTTAGCTGTCCTACGCTGTTCTCCCGTCAATTGTGTCCAACTTGCCAATGAGAGAATGCCACGTCGCTCTCCCAAATAACTTTCCAATTCTTTCTTCTTTCGTTTTTTGCAGCAAAAATTGATTTCGCCAGATTGCCCAAGCATGTCAATGGGTTCAATTCGAATTTTCTGAAAACCCAAGCTGATAGAGTGAGCAGTTGAATCGAATCGAATTGCGACGCGAATCGAAATTTTGAATCGGTTCGGTTTGAATTTTCGAAACAGAAAAAAAAGACGAAAATTAGGATTTATGAAGATTTTGAGAGGGTTGAAAAAGAAAAGATTTTAAATTTGGCCTTCAGTTTTTTTATGAGAATTTTCAATTCGGTGTGAACCGAATCAAAATAATCCAAACCGAAAGTTTGGATCGGCTCGGTTTCAGATTTAGTTTGGAGATCCCTAATATTACTACTATCCAAAATGAAATTTGTTGATATCTCCCTATTTTTGCACACATCGATAAATTCCTTAATTATCTAAAGGTATTTCCGCAAAATTCGTATTACCCATGAATTGCCCCAGTATCTAGATTAGATGATCTGTCCAGTGGTAATCATGGATGGATGGCATTGAGACCTATCGCTTAGGATTCGATCTTTGATCTCGAGAAAAGAAAAGAATGAATAAAAGATATATAAATTCTTAATAAGAATATGTTTTTCCTGCTTAGGTTAATTGTTCATAAAGAAAGTCTGTTATTACATTAAAATTGCCGACACATACGATGAATAAATACTTGAACATGTCGGCCGGCCTTAAGGCTTAGATTGGACAGTGACAAAGGGCTATATGTGTCTGAAATGGAAATTGCCACATCAGTTGAGCAATTCAATTGAAATAAAGATTTCGTTAACAAATGTCTTAGGTGCGCTGTAAACATCTAAATATTGTAATTTCGTCATTTTTCAAAACATTGTTTTTTCTCTTGTTTTGCACAATTAATATATTGAAAATGAAATTTTTTTTATTACATGTGTTTAATCAATGTCGCGGGAGTACTCATCAACAAGACCCGATTATCATGACAATCTTCCTTCGAAGTTCGTAGTGCTCGTTAACAAGACGAATAGTACCTCTGGATTCTATATTCTCTCTCTAAATTGTTGGAAGTTTCCTTCTTTTGGTCCAACAATTGTTGCAAGGTTGACCAGAGGATTTTTCAGCGCTAATGAAAATTGAAAATCGCATAGAATAATTAGATATGCTGCTTTGAAAAAGAGAAGCCTAATAATAATGTGGAATCTCTCTCTAGATTCACATTCTGCGGACGTTAGAGAAGTATGTTGATTTTCATCCATTAATGTGGAATCGATGTCTTTCTCTAGTTTTATTAGAACCATTGCATTAATAATAATTACTTTGTGAATCGAATAAATGTTATTTATGGTTGCAACTTATGTTAACTTAGGGAATCTCATCAACGCAAAGTCTATTTGTCCTTTCTTAGTATTTTTTTTTTTGGTTAAGAAAATACATAAGAAAAAAAGCTTAAGTTTTAGAAAATTATGAAAATACTCTAAGTCACTTTACATGTGCATTTATATATATATATTAAAGTGAATGGCATGGGAATAGTGAAAGAATGATGTGACCTCTTGGATGATTTTTTGTTGATGTTCTACCATCTTTTTTTATTCTCTCTCTCACACACCGCATTCTATTAATTTCCTTTTTTTTTTTACCTAACCAAATACTACCATTTAAAATTTTTATTAAAACAAAATATATATGCATTACAGAAAACAAATTTATATAACAAAGTGATTTCCTGTCTTATTAAATATTTTTAATGTTTATGTTTAAGATTTCGCTCTTTGCTTAATCTAATTTTTTTTAAGACTTTTATCGAATATAAATTATTATTTAGAGATATATAGCAAAGAAGTTAATAAGCACATCTATTGGTATTACGGGGAAACTTGGGGTATTCTCGTTTCAATCATCGTCGTCTTCTCAACATTATGGATTTTTTTTTTCCGGTTTGAAACTTAGGTAACAAATATTATCATTAATTGTAATTGCGTTTAAGTAATGATGCAGATTCGTTAGCTCCCACGACATACCCATCTATTATTTTGGTCTTGAGATCACGCCACATCTTTTGGGGTCTCACCACATCAAATCGAGATTCCCACAAACTCTAAGGATAATACCGTGAAAACGTCGACCAGTACATCGGAGGATAAACCACGAGACTCAAAGCGAGATAGGGATGGCGAGATTGCAACATGACCAACCCATGTGCAACAACCATGTTCCAAATGCTAGTGTAATGAAGTTTAAACTTAATTCAAAAGACTTTCGTTCTTGCATTGGGATTCCATTAGCCACCATTCATTCAGACAAGAAAAAGGAGATTGGATACAAAGGAACATGACACACGTTTGACTTGGCCTATCATACGAAGGCTGGTTACCACCTAATCCCTAATTAGTCATTTCATCTTGACTAATTGACTTAATTACTAATGTAATTCAGCGTAATTTAAAAGATTCGGCTCCAAACAGAAACTCACTTTCTCTAATTGTCAACTCGGTTTGAACTTAGTGAAGCACGCCTCCTCAGCACCTTCGATGGTAAACACCGAACTCCATTAGGATTTGATAATTAGCGAACTAATTGTACATTGTTGTCTTCTTATTAAAGGTATTCAAATAACCATATATTATCGTAGAAAAAGAAATAATATTTATCGTATGGTCTCAAGAGCAGTCATCACATCATCCGATTGGTCAGCACCGGCTTAACATAGACACCAATATTAAACTTTGTATATGCAAAGATAGGATATCTTATACTGTGCGCATAAGCATCTTAATTAATCTATTGTATGATTGAAACAAGATATTTCATCTTTATACTCAGTAGCACGGTATCTTATTTTCATAAAAAGATATTAACATCAAATTAAGGATCACATCCTGGATTCTTATTTGTTATTTTCTCGGTAAAATGTGATCTTAAGGCAGTAATTAATAAGAGGATTATAATTCCACAATCTATTCTAGAGATAAACTTTATGCGGTCAATAAAGGATGTTCTGTCGTGGAATTTGAAGAGTGATGAGTTATTAGTCTCTATAAACTTGACATTGAGTTGAAGCGACTTGTTCTTATCTCCGAGCGATCTCCCATTTCTCGACTGAGAAATATAATCATTCGGTCTAAGCTCTGAGCTGATCATATTGATGGTAGATGTTAAGAGCAATTAGCATCAACTTTAAGTCTAGGACAATGCAACATCGATTCAATCTTATAATATTTATCTAAAATTTGAATTATTAAATACTCCAGCCTTCGCATGCTGCTGGAGTGAACTAGCACGTTGCCCTTTTCAATCAACATCAACATTGATTTTGCAGCCAATATAAAAAGCTTTGGCTCGTGATCCAAAATTGTCTTGTAGTAGCAGTACACACGCCAAACGAGGCTCGTATATCAATTTATGAAAAATAGAAACGCGTATCAAGATAGGTTTAGAACCGTAAAAAGGAAATGAAACTCTGATTACAAAATAAAGAAGGAAATAAGAGAGAGAAGAAATAGTTAGAAACGCCAATCCAGTTACGAATCAAATAGACAATATGCAATAATCAAATCACCATGTTTACCAAATTTTCATCCGAACCTATATTTATAGGCAAACCCTATTTATACTCCCAATAAAATAACTCCAAGCAAGAAAAATAAAAAAATAATATATACTCTAAATCCTAGACATGTCAAATAACTAAATTGAATGGAGATGCAGATTGATAAGAAGGACAAGAGAACCTTGTCCTGCATCTTCTGGCTTTCAACAACGCAGGGAGATTTCTGGACTCTTTCATATGAACTGAAAGTTCACCTCCGGAGCATTTGGCAGAAAAAAGAGAAGGGCTCGTATATTTAACAAGTACCCAACTATTGCTCAGACTTAACTCTGTTGCCCTTATTTTGGCTACAGTATTGTACTTGAAGTATGAAGTTATGCCAGTTTTCTATTTCCCTTTTCTTAAAATTTATAAAACAGCAACTAGGAACTCCTGTGCTGCTTCTTCCAGTGTTATCAGGTGGCATATCACTGCAATGAAATATGATGCTATGCTAGAGTCTTCTCTATGGAGATTTTCTTTCTTTTACAACACTAAAGAATGCAATTCAATACCATTTCAGATGAAAATGACGTCTTGAAAGAACAAGATAAGTTCAAGTGTTGAAGGGTTTGAGAAATCGAAGCTTCCTGTGCCGAGTCATTCGTCTGCAAAAAGCTTCACATGTGATGGCATCTGCGAAGAAAGAAGGTGTTATACTACTCACTGATGCATGTCTTGGAAGTTTTTAAGCTCTTCCTAGCAAGAGGTCATTTTGCTGCTATGCTTTGGTCAAACTCAATGCTTTTATTACACCGATTAGAGACTTCAAGACGTGGAATGACCTTCTTTAGAGTAATATACCACCACATTAATGCAATTAATGCAGACAAATATCTGATCATAGTTATGCAGAGATCGCTCTCTTGATATCGAGAATCTCTTTCGAAGAGTCTTATAGCCAGAGTTATTATGGTGGTGTAGTTAATGCAGTTCTATTCTTGGCAAAAACAATTTTCCTACTAGATGATGCTCTCACTTGTCACACTCTTAACAGTGCTCAAACAACCACGCAACCTGTTTCTCAGAACGCCTACAAAGTCCTGGTTTTGATTGAAGTTATGATTGCTGACTTGATGATGCTGCGGCATCTGAGTTGGAGTTTGAGAATGCGTTGCCTATAAATGTCTTGAGTTGAGTGGCCAATATTCCTCAGCGAGTTCACCGTCACTCCTGAAACAATGGCCGAAGTCTTGTCGCTACTCCATCTCCTCTTTCATTTCCTCATCTTCCATAACTTGCTGTTTTGTGCCCATTCGAAGCACGCGGGCTTCAGCCTCAAGCTCATTCCTAGGTTCTCTCCAAAGTCGCCTCTGTACCCAGGCAACCTCACCTGGGAAGAAAAACTTGACATGGCGGTCGAACTCTCCGTTTCTAGAGCTAACTACTTATATGCGCTCTCGAACAAAAGCTCCTCTGAGGACCCAAATAACATCCACCTCAAAGTGCATGAGGACAGCCACTTTTACGCCGTGGAGCTTAAGCTCGGAACCCCGGCCACCACTCAAGTCATGCTGATGGACACCGGAAGCGGCCTCATGTGGACACAATGCCAGCCTTGCAAAAATTGCTTCAACCAAACAATCCCCATCTTCACCCCGGACTCATCCAGTTCCTTCCAGAAACTCCCCTGTGATCACTGGCTTTGCCATTCACGCTACCAGTGCAGACAGGGGCAATGTATCTATAACTACGAGTACGGCGGTGGGGCCAGCACTAAGGGCGTGATCTCCTTGGAGACGTTCACGTTTCCTTATGGCATAGGGCGTGTTTTGACCCTCCCAGGAATCATATTCGGGTGCTCATCGGATAACAGAGGCTTCACATTCGAGAACCGTAATATTTCTGGAATCATGGGCTTGAACCGATCCCCTGAGTCTCTAGTGTCTCAACTCTCTGATCGAATCAGGAAGCTTTTCTCTTATTGCTTGGTTTACGCTTATCGCGAAATGACAGCTACTAGTGTTCTAAGGTTCGGGGAGGACACCAAGTTGCCGCTGCGGAGAGACATTAAATCGACCCCTCTATCTCAGCAGAATATATCCTGGAATTATTATGTAGATTTAATGGATATCAGCGTGGGAGACCGGAGACTTGGGTTTCCTCCGGGAAAATTTGACCTGAAGAGCAATGGAAGCGGCGGATGCATCGTAGACAGCGGTGCCATGGTGACTTTTTTGCAAGAGGACGCTTATGATCCCGTCTTGCACGAATTCGACGAACATTTTACCTCCTTTGGTGTCAAGAGGGTCTACAACAAGTCTCGAGAATTGAGGTTTTGCTATCAGTACAACCCCAAATTCCGTGCTTATGTCTCGATGACATTCCACTTTCGGGGGGCCGATTATGTTGTCGAGCCAGCATATATGTATTTCATCTATGCAAGCAGGGGATTCTTCTGTGTGGCATTAGCGTCTTATCGGGAGAAGACTCTAGTTGGGGCATTTCAGCAGCAGGATATGAGGGTCGTATATGATCTTAATCTAGGTGTGATCCGATTTGCCCCTGAAAATTGTGCCCTAGAAACTCTTGATGACTAGTCATGAGGCCTGTTTTAGTCATTGCCAGATAAGAAATGTAAAATAAGTAGCATCTCAATGCACATTTTTGACAATTAAAGGACTCGATCTTCAGCAGATTCGACGTGTATATCCAGTATCTTGTAGGAAAAACCTATTGTAGGTGTTGACTTAAACATATAGGTAAGTTATTTCATCGCGCTAATCAGACATGGAGTTGAATCTTCCTTCATAAAAAAAAAAAAACAGGAATGCTCGATTCAAAACCGCGCTTTCAAATGCAATTCTCAGTACTACTATATATATGCAGAAAAAAACCAAAATAGGGCTAATGCCATGCTTTCCATTAACAATACAATGCACGATTCTTTTGAATGCTTTTATCTCAGTGAAAGGTTGGACCAAAAAAAAGAAAAAGAAAAAATCTCAGTGAAAGGACCAAGAGGACGGGAAGTTGTAAGCAACTATTTAGGCCCAGCTCAATGTAAGCCTTTCTTTTCTCTTGGACCTTTGGCCATGTATTGCTATGAGAGGCTACCCGTTGAGGTAGTCTTCTATTATCAGCACATTAGAAAGATCTTAACAGCAAGATCACTTCGGGGTGCCTTAAAGATCAACTTGGTTGTATTCTGGACTACTGATGAAAATCAAAATGTCAAAGATTGATAGGCATGAAAGCAAAATTATGCACTAGGCTCTTCAATCCTCCCAAACTGGGGACTGACTTTTGCTTGTTGATGTATGACAGTTCTCTCCCATCAGTAATTTTCGTGCATAGCCAACTTGGGTATTTGTGAATTGGACCTATACAACAATGTTAGTCCTATGTTGGGCTAGATGGCTTTCATTAAAAAAATTCTGCACTCTTTCTGTGCAAAAAAACTTTTCTTAGACTTTGCTTTAAAGCCATCGAAGCATAGCTGAGACTTAACCTCGTTGGCCCCCCTTTGAAACATTAGCTTGAAATTTGAAGTTACATCCTCAGCTCCATTGGTCATTCCTGGGATAGGTAACAGATGATCTTTGACAACAGATTGACTCAATAGGGGGCACCGATCATGTCAACAACCACTTGAAATAGCATGCTGGATTTAGAATCCTTTCTTGCAAGATCACAAAATATAAAGTGAAATAAACAGGATTAGATGAGCTGAATGGCCTCAATTACTTTATCCTTCAACAGTTGAAGGGTTGAAAAACTAAAGCCTTCTGTGGTGAGTCATTGTCTGCAAGTGCAAAGCTTCACATGTTCTGGCATGTGAAAGAGATCTGTAGGGCACACGTGGGTTAGCGTCCATGTGGCCATTTCATTCATGTGCTCTCTCATTGCCTCTTGACAACGAGATGATGTTTTATTATGATTATTATTATTATTTTTATGAAAATGAGCACAAGGCTCAAATAAGAAGAGTGACGGCTCATAGCTCTAGGGACAGAGACTGTGTGCATAGAACGGCCCAAGCACACCGAAAGGAAAGGTCTAGATGGCTTCTCCTTCTGTGAAACCAGGCATGTAACCAGCACTATTGGTGCACAGTTTGGAAAACAGAGTGGATTCTTGTTTTGATAAGGACATGATGGTTGGTGATTCTTGAAAGAAAGCATTTCCATAACCAGGACCAATATTCTCGTTTGGAATACATGATGCAGAATAAAGATGTTTTGGAACAATCTTTCGATGAAGCACTGTTAGATTCGACCCACTATGTTCTGACAATTATTTTACTCAGACAATCATTGGATTTCATCCTTGTCATGTAATCCCCCCAAAACAGGAGAATCTTGCCTCACCTTTAGGGGGTATTCTCAATAATCATACATGTTTTTTTTTTCTTTTCCTGTCATTATTGATTTGAGAAGACAAACTTTTTCCAAACCCGAAACGACGATTACATGCTCAAAACATGCGTGTTAAAAACCTTCTTGATCTTTCGAAAATACCATAGAAAAATGTCTAAAAACTATGCAGAACATGCTGGATGCAATATGTAGAATTGACATGCCTGGCTGAGGTAGTTGATATAGACATACAAGAATGACTTAAGCAATATGAGGTCGATAATGAATGATTAGATTTAGAATGATTCTGTATTTTGTATTTTAGTCCAAAATAGGAGTTTAAAGAGGGGGTCTTAAGCTATTAAAAGGCTCAGAGGAAGTAGCTAAGAAACGTGACAGACTAAGTTACAAAACTACAAAAGACGACAGTTCAAATGTTTGTGTGGAAGAAGGCAAAAGAGAAGTGATGGAGGGACAATAGGATGGACATGACCCCTCACCGATTGTCCTATTCACTGAACGTCCTCAACAGAGACAACGTTGGATCCTTTGTGCTTCACATGGAAGACTTTTCTTTTCCATTAATTCTATAACATTCTTGATACAATATCAAAACAAACTTCTCTTTTCTATGTTCATAAATTTGTTGGCCATCCTGCAATTTTGGTTGTAAGCTGCAAATTAGTTGTTGTATTATTAAGATTGATTTGAGCTTAGGCAAGATACTCATGCTTGATTATTTCTCCAGTTTTGATGTCCGGAAAAGAGGCAAGCAGAGAAATAGTTGAAATAAGAAAATATTATTCTCAAAGTTTTCCATCACCTACATGGTTTTTCTAATAAGATATTTAACAGTATCTTCCATTTTCATGCTTTCAAAATCAACTGATCAAACAACAATCACACCTTTCCCAATCCAGTAGAATAATTTAATCAGTTCCACATCGACTAGGTATTTCTATAATCCAAGTGGACTTATAATTAATGATATGGCATCTGATGTGGTGTGAAGTTAGTTCAAATGTCACACAAGTTGCTCTTATTTTTGTGGAATGTTTTTGCAATCTTCACTTGGAAACCTTGTGATAAGAAGTTCATTAGTTCCTCTAAGCCAACTCCTAATGAACCATTTGAACAGCAAAGCCGAGAACAGCTCAACATCATGAGCTCTATCTTTTCTGATAGAAAGGTTTCAACAGCTTCATTACATTAATCATCTCATCCGCTGATAAATATAGACACGGCCCATTTTTTAGTATATGTTGAAATGTTTTAAAGGGTAAAACAATGATCTGAGGGTCACATCTTGAGGCTGTACATAATGCTTTGAGTTGCATTGAAAGAAACTTAATGATCAGAAAGGCAGAAGTCACTCTCATCATTTGTTGTACCTGTGGTATTATGACACCATATTTGATTGCAGAGCTTTTTCATGGTAATAAACTAAGCTGCTTATAATGACGTTAAAGCATTAAATACCGAAAAGTCTTCTTTAGCTGGGTGATGTGGAGAGACTTGAGACCAAGAACAAGTCCTACACTAACCGCCCAAGAAAACTAAAAATAATATTTTGACAAAGTTCAGTGGAAGGTAATTCCACCTACTAAGCCTAGAAAATCTTGTTGAAGGGTACATATATTCTATATAATCAGATAACTGGTTAGGTCAAAACCTCTCTCTCTCTCTAAGCTTACCGAACCCCCCAATGGGGTCCACTCCAATATTCCAAAGCTTACATCACCTTCTCAATTTTTCTATGGTATTTCTTTAATCTATAAGTGCTTTGTTTGTCTACTTAAAACTCATGCCAACATAATTCACGCAGCTTCAGCATTTCAACTTTCCTTCTGCTTTGTTCCTTCCTTCTTCTTCACAAATGGGCGACTCCAAGAACTATCATAGTGAAAACTTCTCGTGCAATGAGAGATCAAGCAGCGACTCTGGTCAAGAGAGTAGTTGGACACCATACTTTGTGGATTTCTTGATGAATGGCCAGGAAAAGAACGACACCTCTTTGGGTCATGATGATAGTTCTTCCGTAGTCTCCGATGCTGCTACATCGGTCGTGAAGAAATCGGTTGAGATCGATCGGGCTGGAAGCTATAAGAGATTGAGCTTTAAGAAAAGGAGAAAAGGACCGATTGATGATGCTCTAGAGGACACAGCTAGTTCTCCAGTCAATAGTCCTAAGGTAGACAATCCTTATTAACTAAATTTCATTTTTGTCGCTCGTCGAACTTCGGTCACATGGCCATGATGAAAGGGATACCTTTTCACTGGTGTATGGGTTTTATCGATCAATTGTCTAGGTTTCTGGCCTGCAAAAGACAACGGATTCCTACCCAGGACAGAAAGAAGATAAGTTAGACATCATATCCAAGGTAAGTCATACAGCTTTCTTCATTGTTATACCTTTATAGTTTCTTCATGGAGTAATGATTTAATCGCTCCCACTCACATGACATATGAGGGTCTAATTTTTTTTCCTTTGACAGGATGATGTAACTACTTCAGGCCAAAGAGATGTGATTAGTATTGATTTAGGCTTTGTTGGAAGAGGCGGTGGTAATTTTTCGGAGCTGAAAAAAAGAGGTCTTCGCCTGGTTCCGTTGTCGATGACAGTGAAATACCAAGGCTGATGATACTATCACAAAGTTCTCCAATAGTTGTAAAGAAAAAACTACCATGCGGTTCAATAGCAATTCATGTATATTGATAATGCTGAGCAATACCGGTCATTAGCTTCTTATTCCTTTCAAGATCCGTTGAATGCATCCTTCCTTTTCATGTCACGATGCATGCATAAGCTAAGATGGACCGATTTGATGCGATTTGTTGTCCACACAGTGACGCCACTAGGTTTGGCCTCTATAAATTAATTACTGCAAATTTCGGCTGGCAACCGTATACCTAAACAAATAATGCAAATCCTATCCAAATGGTCCACCTCATTCAGTTTACTTCAGAAAAGTAGGCTGATTTTGTCAAGCATTTGCTGTGAAGTCTTGTTGGCTGTCATTAATCCTCGGTATAATTGCCGGGTCTTCGTTGAAGTTCCTCGTTTTATCTAGTAACAATCTCATCTCGAATCGCATCCTAGGTTTTCTTTTTCCTGCTGAAAGCGCATGTGGTGCTAAAAAGTCTTTGTTTCAGTTGATTGAGAGGTATATACCAAATTCTGTCATTGTCACATAACCACCTAAGAGGCTGCTTACCGTAATTAGCTTCTAAATGAAATTTCTTCTTACTAGGTTTCCTTTCTCAAACAAATTTTTTGATTACTCTCGTCCCTCGGGACCTTGTGGGCTTTGACTTCTTCACCCAAGTGTTCCTCATTATTCATAGCAAATTCAACCTCCTTTGTTGTTAGCTGCAGTTAGAACTTAGCAGCATAGATGTTTGTAGGACTTTTCTAATGCGTTGAACAATACCTAAGCATTGTGGATTCCGAACTTTCCTCTGGAATAAGAGCTAAACTGGACCGATCTACTTACAGAAAATAATAATGATTATATTGGAGGTTTATAAGAGAATAAGAGCAGTGGCGTATGCAAGATTAGGGTTGTAAGAGGGCTGGGATGAGAAACTGTGCTTACATTTTCATTACTAAAAAGTTAAGGTAAATCTTAGTGAACGTCTAGCGGTCGGGAACATCGACCACCAACCCTCTCAATCCGCCATCTGTTGGGAGAGGAACCCTCATGCAAATAGGCCTATACTCGTCTACTGATGCCATTCTTACTCAAGCAATGACACTTGCTGCGCAAACCAAAGTAAAAGATTATACAAGGATTTTCTTGAATGTGAAGTATTCTTGTACAGAATTTGATGTTTTAACAAAGATATCAAAATGATGATAAGCTACAGATATTGGATAAGGAGATATTACCACGTTCTTGTATTTTCTAGATAGAAACCTACTCTAAACTTATGAATTCATATGAATCTGTAAATTAACACCAAGAATGCTAGCTAGAGGCAAACAGTAAAATAATTGCACTCATTTCAAAAGCACAAAAGTTCGAGTAGGCTCTTAAGCATGCGTGTGATTATTGCATGATCCCTCGTCGGGTTATTGTTCTTAGTCTACGTGTTTAATTATATCTAAGCGTATGGAAAGTACTCCCTTTACAAGCTAAGCTGATAAGAGAGCTGATTCGGTACCTCATATTCTAATGTACTCCGCAAAATAATTTGTAATATGACGAACACATTTGATGAATTTGTTTAAAAATGAGTCACCAAACTCAATGATTATGGAAGTTAGAAGAAAGGGTGTTCTGTGAACCTAAATGCCAGCTGCATATATTCTGCATGAAATGCAACGCAGCCATTGTCGTCGCCATATGTATTCTCTCTCCCTCACGAGGCAGAATCATTCTAATACACGCGAAACGTTTTGATTCCGAACAATAGTGTGTCAAATTGGATAGAGAGGATGTTATCTACCGGCACAACTACCACAACCTATGAACTGTTCTTAGAGACAGCTAGCGACCATAATGTTCCCAACATAGGGTGCTCAAGAATAATTTGTTTTGGAAGGAAGTATCTTGGCCTTATTCAGTGTCAATGACATTCTCTAGTTCCATCCACATGATTGATAAAGATGTGTTCTGGCATCACCAGCTCCTTCGAAATAATGCATGAGGTAAATTAGAATACTTGGATTGTTTCTAGATAGATTGAATGTATGCAAACGAATATCAAGATAGTTCTCTTCATATGTTGGCAACACTTTCAAAACCACATTTCAGTGACTAAGGCATTTTTTTTTGTCTGGTTCTATCTTATATTATTTTTATTTTACAAATCACTGTGTACTATGTATTATGCTCAAGTTGCGAAACCTGCTCACCCCCTTAGAAGATAGGGATTCAAACTCCCCACCTCTCCCTTTCCAAGTAGAAAGGGTGGCTACAAGGACAATCCCTAATGATTTGAGTGAGGGGTTTGATTGACCAATCAAGGCACCAAACCAGGGTGGTTGCTAGAAGCTAGAGTGCCAGATTCGATTGATGATTGTGGTAGCAGTCAAAACACAGTGCTAGAGTTGATGGCAATGGTGTCAGTGTCGGTGGCGATGGCTAGCACATGGATTATGATATTTGAGCGATTGATTGAAGTAGCAAGTATTGGATGGCTGGTATGCAGTTATTCCAAGACCTTTTCCAAATTAAAACTTTACACGACATCCCATTTTTTCATTATTACATTTCTACAATGGTCTATTTCTTCTCAGGAATCTTCTCTAGCAACTCTGGTATAACCTCGAAAAGATCGCCAACAAGCCCGTAATCAGCAACCTGCGGTTCATCATTCCAGTTAAGCACGAAATGTTTGAAGAGAGGTCGCTTCTCCAAGAAGCTCCCTTTGTAGCTTAATGTTCTCAAGAAGTCAAGAAAGGAATAAATAATGAGTTTTACTAGTATAATGAGAAAATTTACTTTTTCAGTGCTAGCTATTCACAAGAATTCTGTCGAATAAAAATGTTATGCCAAAAAAAGAATTCCTTTGAAATATCGGAGGTAGATATTATTTCTATCCTTCAATCAAGAGGATTTATAACTACATGCATTCAGAATAAATCCACGACTAGCATCCTTGAATTCTGTGCCAATTGGGTACCCTAGAGAGAGAGAGAGAGAGACTTCACCTGAAAAATTGGAGCATCTGCATCTTTGTTTACAGCGACTATGACCTTGGAGTCTCTCATGCCAGCAAGGTGTTGGATGGCTCCGGAAACTCCAAAAGCCATGTATAATTCCGGGGCAACAATTTTTCCAGTTTGACCAACCTGAGAGCAAAGTCAGTCACAATGTAAGGCCATACCCCGGACAATGTAATGCTTACACAACCTGCTCCAACCAACAGCTGCACCATTTAGTGGTATGCTGAAAATGACCAACCTGAAATCTAATTTTTCATGTAAAAGCAAAATGTGACACTAAATATTAGCACGTGGAGTATTTTTACATTAAGTGTGATTTTGGTATAGTGAACAGAAAAATGAGCAGAGAGAACTAACAGCCCGCAACCTTTTCAATGCACTGTGTAGCAATTAAACAGTGATACGTGAAAAGTCACCTATTTCTTTTAGGATTTGCACTTAGACATGATGGTTGGCTGCGTTATTCAGTATCAAGATTTAGAATGGGATCCTAGTCTCAGAGACAAGCTGAAACAACACTCAGGTAGAGAACAAATGGATTTTCATCGACGGAACCATGCAGTGATAAAAAGTTCAAATACCAAACCAAACTAGAAAGGATAGAGATGTTACCTGGAGGTCGTTTGGAACAAACCCCGCATCAACAGCAGCACGTGTAGCACCGACTAGAAAAGGAAAAAATGCATCAATGTAACCAATCCCTTCTCATAAAGATACGAACTCAAGTTATTCAGAAGTAAAAGAGATGAACAGTATCATATTACACACAATGAACACATCACTTCAAAGGCATGGCTAAAAACCATTATGGGGCCATGCCATATTTCAATTTCTTTTGCCAGGAGAGTGGGATGGAAAAAGTTGCAATGCAGTTAAGAAGAAACATTATTCTTCAAAAGAAAACCATAAATTTTGGACCAACCTGCTGCACCAAGCTTTTCTGCTAGCTTCTCTAACATTTTGAAGTTTTCAGCACTTTTCAGTCCTCGACCGCCGGTGACCACAATCCGTGCATTACCAAGATCAGGGCGTTCACTCTCTTGGGATGTCAGTTTCACATATTGAGATTTACCAATTGTATCTGCTAAAAGGAGTATAAAGTAAGAACTTCTTCTTCTCTGGTTTTTAAATGTCGTATGTCTTCATATCTCCCATGATATGCATGCTTAGAAGGTAAAGACAGCACTGCAGAGTAAAGTGAACAACTGCGGGGGATGCAGAAATACAAAGAGTACTGAAAATTTCTGTCCATTTAATAGGGGTTTAACTGTATTGGTCGAGATTAAATAGATTCTATCAATAAAGAGAACTTATGCCTATGCAGTAGAAAAGGCAAACAGACCTTCCTCAAAGGTTGAGAGATCAACCTGAGAAATAGGAGCCTTGTGAACCTTTGAATCCATGGAATCAGGTTGCACCTGAAAAGATGTGGATCTGATGGTCAACATACAAGGGTGAGCACCGGTATATCGAACTGTACACAGTGCATTTCCAGCATAAATGGGCCTGCCAGATAGAAATAAGACAGCATTAGAGTGAAGTCTAGTTTAGCTGAGACAAAACACCAGCAGTAACCCAGCATCTTTATCATTGTATTGGATCTCATAAGAAAAAAATGTGATATAGTGAATGATGTGTCACTCTCACTATAGTTGTACAAGCAACTAATACTTATTATGCTTTTATAAACTTATGATCATCAACCAAATTTGATTCCAGTAACATCTTTAGCATGTATGGAGCTTGACACAATTAAGTCCATGAAGCTTTCTTAGGATAGAATAAATAAATGATCCTAAATTGCACACTTGAACATGAAGCTTTTTCCCATATATCAGGAACTCCGTGGTACCTAACAAACTTTGTTGATTCTGAGATTCCTATAACATCAGTCACTGGAGAGACATCTAAGAGGGCAGCAGCTCGAGGGAGTATATTCTTCCCAAATGAACCAGAGGCAGCAACTATATGCGAGAAATTCTCTCTCTGCTGAACTAGCTGGATCAGTCTTGCCCAAGGTTCTGCAAGAGGTTGTATAAATCGATCTGAATCAGCAACAAGTACCTACAGAGTAGAAATCACCATGCAATAATCATATAATTAGTTGATATCTTTAAGTTGTCCTGCAGTGTAAGAAGCACAGATGCAGAGTTAGACTACTGTTATATCAGCACAGGCAGTTAATTTTTCTTAAGCTTCTTTGTCACGGAGAACATGGTATAGATGATCAAATTGGCTATACCGCAGAATAGCATTTTGATGCCTCTTAGCCAACATAGGATAGTGCCAAACATAATGATAGATTTATCCATATTCAGTTCGAGTAAAATTCAGAGAAGCAAGATACATGAAAGACAGAAACATTTTCTCTCTTTTCTGTATGCACTATCAATGAAGAGAGAAACTAGAACAAAAGAAAAGTAGGTACCACCTTAGAAACCGAAGGATGACACGAGACAGCATCCGCAGCTGCTTCTTGTAGGGAAGGACCTGAGCCAGCCAACATCATCGAAATCGAATTGTCCTTGTCCAAAGACTTTGCTGCCTCGACTGCACTCAATGATGACGCCTTGATAGAACCGCCTTCGTGTTCGGCTATAACCAACGTGCTAGCCTATTCCCATAAGAAAAATCTAATGAGAAATTGACAAATGCTTTCCACGTTTGGCAAGTGTTTGCAGGGGAAAAATAGAGAACTTTTAAGAGCTTAACTACAGCAATCATCTTCAGTCACCCACGCATTACGATTTGGCAACAGCAATAGTTCAACACCAGCATAAAAAAAAGGTCCAAAATTCAACGTCTATTCGTCGATTGGAGAACTGGGTCATTCATCCAACACTTGGAAAGCACTCTATTCTGACCCATTTACCTATAAACCCACAAAGATCATCTCCGTTTCTCGATCAAGATTACACCAAATTCTAACGAAACAAGAGCAACGACAAGCATATAATTGATCAATTCTTGAGTCGCCCCCCTTAGACGATCCAAATTTCGTCTTCGTGCTGCACATTCAATCAGAGCTTATAATAATCCGACGATGCGTTAGTTAACACATGAACATACTTGAGAATTTCAATAAGAAGGTCGCAAATTTAGAGTAGACGAACATACAAATCTGGAAATGGGACCGATGGAGAGAAATCGGTAGGTGGTCAACCGAAAGGTGGTCTTGCCGAGAGCTCCGATCAGCACACGGGTCGCCATTGTTCCTCCCCGGACACTGCGTTGGATTCTCGTTTTCGGGTCAAAGTGGGAGAGCCGCTTTATCAATCCCGAATCCTATTTTGCATCGTCTTCGTAATGATGAGTATGAGTGCAGCTTGATGCGTTGAGAGCAGATCCCGGTGGCATTCCTATCCCCACCCCCGCGATGATCAACATCACATGTCGTTTGGCAATTATTTATTCAAGAGATAATGGTGCAAATAATCTCTGAATTTTTGTACAATGAGCAATACTGTCCCTAAAATTTTTAATTTATGCAATATGATCTCTAAATTTTAGCACAATATGTAATATTGTCCGTAGATTTTTAATTATTGGACAACGTTCGAAGATCATATTGAATAAATTAAAAGTTTAGGATAATATTGAATATTGAATCAAAGTTTATGGACCATTTACTTTAACAACTCGGTAGAAAAAGAAAATGATTTTGAGACTTGCATATTAACATAAAAAAAAAGGACTTAACTAAGTCCTTAAATTGCTTCGTCTAAAGTTTCGTTTGGATCTTGAGATCCCTTAAATGTAAAATAAATTGAGGGTACTATGAAGAACGAAGCAAGAAAAAAATGCTGTATTAATTAAAAGACTTGGATGTAAGGGCATCGACAAAAAAAAAAAAAAGATTTCGAGGCTTGAGGCTTGCATATCAAATTATCAACATAAAAAACATTTTGAGCGGTCTGATTTGATTTTCTCTTTCTCTTTTCCTTTTCTAATCATTCCCACTTTCTTTTTCTCCCTCCCTTTTGACACAACAGCGCACTTCCAAAATTTGTTAATGACCTTCTCTAAGAAGTAAATTATCCACATCAGTTGATAACTTTTATCATTTACGAAAGTATCTTTCATTCTATTAATGATTGGTAATTTCCTATTATGACAGTTAAAATTTTAGGTATTTCAGTGTCCATGGATTTAAATCTATTTTAATTGGCCAGACATGTTAGAATTGCACTAATTCCATATATAGTGTACATGAGTTTGAATCTATATTAATTGGCCAGATATGTTAGAATTGCGCTAAATTCACACGTAATATAACAGTGGCAAAAAATTCTCCAAACGACAAAACCACAACATTAACACATCAAACGAGTTGTGGCCCTAAAGGAAGAAAGAAGAACCACATGACCGGATGTTAACGTCGTCTAACGTGCGCACAAGCGTCAACCACCGTCCAGTCTCGCACGTCGGACACGGCGGAGAACCCACCACCACCACGACCACCACGACAGCATGGCAGCCGAGTCAATTCAACCACCTACAATTTATCCGAAATTTTTAATAGAAAGCACCCAGAACAGAACAAGCAGGCCTAAAATAAAAGAAAGGCAAACTTTCTTTGACTGTCGTTTTCCAGTTGTTTATCGATAGATTTATTTCCTCTTGAAGTTGTCCCCAAAACTTGGTCTTGTGACAGCACCTGCTCTGGGTCCCCCGGAGGATTGAATATTTCCGGCTTTAATTGATTCGTTCAAGGGGGTCAGGTTGGAGAGTGCATTAGAGGGTTTTCTTGATACGGGTTCTTGTGATTTTTATCGAGAGAGAGAGAGAGAGAGAGAGCCCAATTTGGCGTTTTCAAGAATGTGGAGAGGTCCTGGAGCTCCTGCTGATTCGTTTTACGAGGTTCGTCCCGAGTGCACGGATGTTCCCACGTCCCGTTTCAGGATCAAGGTGTGTTTCTCCTTCAATGCTCACCGATTTAGTCGAATCCGCTCTACGCAATTAGCTTGGGGACGTATGAAATTATGCATGATGTGTTTGGTCCAGTTTTGATCCAAGTAGCTTCTTATAAAGAGAAAAGGTGTTCTGATTGGTGCAGGATGATAATGCTTAATGGGGTCGATCCTGTTTCAATTGACTTCTGATATAGAGTACTTAAAAGTGGTGGTTTTTAGTTTGGGTAAGAAATGACACTGGACATTGTGTATGTGATCTAGGAGGTTGATTATCCATATCTGGTTTTGGAGGTTAGGGTAATAAGTTTCAGGGGTTTTGGTGAAAAGTTCTGAGCATAATGGTAAATGTTCATGTGAGATGATGTAACGGTTGATAGTGTTATAGCGTTGAGATAATAAACTGAACATGGCCTCCAGGAAATCTTATCATCATTAGCAACCCTAGTCTTAAATCCATTATGGAAATTATTGAGTACTAAAGGAATTTAGTGGGGCATGAGCGTGGCACGGACACTCTTGCTATCGTAGATGGGCATTTCTGGAGAGATGTGGCTGCATATACTTTATTTTGCATGTGCAGGATAGTTTTTTGCCTTTTCTCTCTTTTTCCAATTCTAGTAGACCTTTCAGAGTAAACTTTTCCATAAGCAGGTAATTTTTTCCCTCAATTGTTTTGTACTTTTCAAAACAGGAATCTCTTGAGAAGTTCTAATGCTTGTGCGACTTACTTTCTGATCATTTTCGAAGGTTTCGGAATGGATTTTAAATCTGAACTTGTGTAATTACTCATCTAATTTATTTGCCTTGTGGGAAGTGAATGTTTGATTAAGCAAGCAACAAGCAAGCAAGGTAATGACTGACAGTCTTTGTTCCTTAATACTGCAGGCTGGGAAAACTTTAAGTGCTAGGAAATGGCAAGCTGCGTTCACCCCAGATGGTTGCCTGGATATAGGCAAAATTCTAAGGCGAATACAACATGGGGTAAGCGCCTTTTACTAACTTCTGCATTAATTTGTGTATTTTTTCTATGAATGTCTGGCATGAATTGGTAAAACCTTCTCATAGGTCGTTAGGCTGCCCCTTGCTTGTGAAGCATCGGTTGAATATTACTGGCTTTAGTATTGTTAATGTGAAGATCTGAATGTCATTGATAGCGGTCGTGTCACAAGCAGTTGCTTTTTTTACATTATTTTCCTATGAGTAGTTTAACTTTGCAGTTTCTTCGTTGCACATAATTTTTTCCAGATAATCATTAACATGTGCAACCATCATTTGAAGTTGCTTTGCGCTATACTAGTGATGTAGGTTTATCCAAGAACCACAATCACTCACTGTTTCAGTGTCCTGTGTCATATGACTTTTGTGTGCTCCTTTTTCTGATTAATGCTATTATTTGTAAAGGTGTCAGTGACATTTAACATACCTCACGCGACTATTGGTATTTAAAATTAGCTTATGGGACATTCAACATTCTACCTGTTCATTTTGGTTTCTCATTTTCTCCCTTCTGTTAATTGCTATACTTCCTGCTGTTATGTAGAGTACTGTAATTGTTTCTTTGTGGTATGTTGAAAATATCGAATTCTTTATCCCTTTCTTCTTTTTTTTCCGTCCTTGTGCCTGCCTAGGGTGTTCATCCATCCATTAGAGGAGAAGTCTGGGAATTTTTACTTGGCTGTTATGATCCCAAGAGCACATTTGATGAAAGAGAGCAGATAAGGCAACGTCGCAGGTAACATTTTTTCAACTAAGTTAAGTTTGTAATGTAAACAATTAATTGGTAATTTTGTATCTTGATATCATGCAGTGTGAAACCTACCTACAGACCTAATAAATAGTATGATAGACTATAGAGTGAGAGATGTTGTTAGATTATCAAGTTTTTGAAAACTAAGTGGGAAGCATCTTCTGGGTCAGTTAAATTGTTTGAGGGCAACCTTACTTTATTTTGGTAATAATGAATATTGAAGCATGCGAATGTTTGCAGGGCTATCTTGCTTATAGAACAATATAGATTGTAGGGTGACTAATATTTTTATGAAAGTTATATTCTTGAGGAACTCTACTGCATAAGATTCAATTGTGTACCTTCTATTGCATTTTTAGCAGATATTTGTTAGTTGTGTGGAGCTTAAACTATTTCTAGACAATGTAAATGCATAGTTATATCCTCTTTTATGCGTATGATGTTCTCTCGTGCTTCCTCTCTAACATGCATTTGGTACACTAGTTATATTTTAAAGAGTTTCATACACTGTAATCCATGGGCCTTTGGTACTGGAAGTGCTGATCAATACATAGCAGCAGTCGTAGGCATGGCTTTATTTGCTTTTCTTTGAACTGCAACACATAATATTCAGTAGACAATTTGATGATCAATTCGGTTAACACTTAGATAAATGTTACGTCAATAGGAAGAATATTAACAGAAACATAAGGAACCCATCTTGGGTCAATATATATGCCTTTTCTAACTGAACATCAATCTAGCTAGCATGGGGATCACCAACATTCAACTCATGCTTTTTTTGTTGATCGGATCAGTTATTGCCCATAAGTCCTCTCTTTCTTTCTCCACTTTGCTTAAACTCAGTTCTAGTTGCCACTTACATAGCAGGCAGACAGATTGATGTGTACCTTAATTTGATGGACAGATTGATGAAAACATAAATTTACTTGAAGTAATATATTGGGGTACAAATTGAATCTGGTATCTATTTCATCATGTTGATCTTCTGTTTCATGGATGGGTAGGAAAATCTCAGAAGAAGCCACTTCTTGCAGTAATAAGATGGGATGTTGAAACCACAATAGATGGAATACTATACTGGAAGAATGATGAAATACTATGCTAGAAGAATATTCCTAATCAAAACTACTGTTCATTCTTGATGACTGAAATTAAATCATCCAAATGCGCTGGTCATATTTTCTTGTCTGTTACCTGGTATTCTTGCTCACCAGGCGTTCTATAGAAAGTTGCCTTACGCTTATGTTCAGCCAAGCATTATATGCTATCACTTTAGTCTATTGTCAAAATTCTGCCCATTTCAGTCACTTAGAACATCTAACTGGTAATTCCTATATGATTTGGGACATAGCTTTTATGCCTTTCAGGTATCAATATGCTCGGTGGAAGGAAGAATGTAGGCAAATGTTCCCTGTTGTTGGGAGTGGTAGGTTTGTCACTGCACCTATAATAACTGAAGATGGTCAGCCAGTTCAAGATCCTATCGTGCTTTCACAATTAAACCCAGAAAAGGAATCTGGATTACCTCCTAAAAGTGAGGTTGATGCTGTAAATGGCAAACTAACCAATGGCAACACCGTGGCTTGTTCCACTTCAAGCTCTTCTGAGGTTTTGGAAAGAGTAAAAGAACCAACAAATTGTGCTTCCATGGACAAGAAAGAGATCCAATGGAAGCTCACTCTACATCAAATAGGTTGGCAGTAATTTTGATATCTAAACAGATGCTTTCGTTGCTTTCATTGATTTGCTTCCCCCACAAGCTGTATATACACATCAATGCTGGAACACTACTAGAGAGAACTTGGCTTCTCATCTTGTTCTATTTGGTGGTCCAGGATGCTTATATCTTTCATCGCTATTATATGGTTTATGGCACGAATTAAGTGCATGATCATGCTTTCTGAAACAGCAGAGAGATAACCTCAATTATGTAGTATCTAGATTTGATCTGTTCGAGCATGCTTCTAGTTGTTTTTTCCTATGCATGTGCGTGCATGTCTTAGCTCATTTTTCAGATTTGGAGTTTTGAGAATTGTAGATAAGCTGATGAGTTCTTTTGTCATTTTCAGCAGTTTTGATGTATTCTGCTTCATGTCATATTGATGCTAGGTCTCGATGTCGTTCGCACAGACAGGACATTGGTGTTTTATGAAAAGCAAGAGAACTTGTCAAAACTCTGGGATATTTTAGCTGTTTATGCATGGATAGATAAAGATGTCGGCTACTGTCAAGGTAGTGAATTTTACTTTTATACTTCCTCATTGGAAAACACAGAGCTGCACAAGTTGATTAGGTTTCAGTGCTAAATAGTACTTTAAAATTAGTTTTTGCTTCTGCAAGAAAAACCAATTTTTAAGTATGATGTAGTTCTTGAAGGACATTTTCCTTGTAGTTTAAAGAATTTAAACTTTTTTTTTAGAGTGTTGTGTCATAACACAGTTTCGCTGCAGTAAGAGGAATACCAATTAGCAGTCATAGCTTTTGATCGTATCCGATGTGACTTAAAGAATCACGACTTCACATGTTTAAATCGAAGAATATGTGTTGAACAATTTTATTTTGGCCAAGATATATGGATGGAATAGTTGGAAGAAGTTTATCTTGAATTCCAAATGAGTATATTCCACCACGCAAAAGACTTCTCTTCAGAGTATTAGCCCGGGGAAAGTGTAGAAAACTACCGGATAGGCACTTCCACAGTTGACATCAAAAAACACTTCTTAGCCATCAGACATGAGGGCATTTTGAAATATGTGTGGTTCAGATGTTCAAACATCAATAGCTGATTACTTTTGCGAAGCTGTTGTTTTAGATGTTTGAAGATGATTAAAAATTCTGGACAGGAATGAGCGATCTCTGCTCGCCTATGATAATTCTACTTCATGATGAAGCCGATGCATTTTGGTGCTTTGAACGCCTAATGCGTAGACTGGTAAGTTATTTTCTAATGCCTTCAGAAGTTTATAGACAGGCTACTATCGATTGTTTGTGTGCCACCTCTTGATTACTTGTGAAAGAGCTGAAATGGTTCCTAAATGCTCTGTTTGTCTTCATTATGATTTCTTACAATAGGAAATTATCTTTCCTTTGTCCTTGGTACCATTCTGTGAAAGATGATTTACGATGAACCTTTTGTGCTGCTGGCATTTTTTGTTGTCCCATGTCAAGAATGAATCCAAGCTAATAAAATATCAGTTCTTTATGTATGTCCTAAAATCCTTATGCAGGACTTGCTTTCTTTAATGAAAAGTGAGCATCTCCTTTTGCTTTTAATTGTATTTATGGGCTTTGGATTTGAAGTGAATATAAATTGTGGGTGGGAGAGAATCATGAAAGCTTTTAACGGTTAACTTTTCCGAAACTTTCAACGAATCTGTGCCATCAATGAAGATTGTTTTAGTATTTGAATGAGGCTGAGTTGAGAAAATTGATGTAGCATCATTAATTCTGGTGGATATCTGGCTCCTTGCATTACCCAAACCTACATCCATATAGACAAAGGCCTCCTCTCACTGGAGTGTCACAGTAGGAAAAATTACTCATTACAAGCTATTGATATCATTATAGTCAAGCTGCTTTCTGTCTTTTATTTTTATCTTTAAGTCTCATTTCTCAAGGATGTAAATGTTCAACCAACTTCTGTAGCTTGTGATGTGTCTTCCTTTCTATGCAGCATGTGTTGCTTCTGGAGGAGGTGTTTGATATTTCATTTAATAATTCTACTCTCCCGAGATGAATGACCCAAATTTTGTTTCTCTTCCAACTTTTTGTTTCTTCTCCATATCCTTTTTTTTTTTTCTTTTCTTCTCATGGATTTCATTTGCTGATATTTAAAGCGAGGAAATTTCAGATGCACTGAAAGATCTGTTGGGGTGGAAGCACAGCTGCATAATTTAGCTGCAATAACCCAAATTATTGATCCGAAACTTCATCAACACTTAGGTATTACTTTTAATTATTCTTTTTTTTTTGTAATAATTGAAATCGTGACTTGAAGTGATTTTGCAAGCAGAAAATTGAATTATATATGTCGACCACTATATATCTCTGCCTCCTTTTCTGTCAGCTACTACATCCCCTGTTTATTATTCACGGCTTCCACAGAAAAGTATAATAATCAGTCAGTTTACTGCCTGATAATTAACTGTGCTAGCTCAACCATTTGGAAATGGAAAGTTTGCGACTCTGATTTTCATAAGTTTGTTGATGAATTATTCATTCTTCTACCCCTATTATGCCCGAATTCTTTCTTTATATGATGCTAAATGAATACCTTTTCATGCTTGAGCACAGAAACACTCGGCGGAGGTGACTATCTTTTCGCATTCCGCATGCTTATGGTTTTGTTCCGTCGGGAGTTCTCGTTTTGTGACTCTCTATATCTTTGGGAGGTATGCTTTAAGTACCCTTACTGGTTTCCGATGCTAAAATGTCCACCAGTTGCTTAGGATTGCCTGGGACTGAGAGCAATTGCGTATGACAGATGATGTGGGCCCTGGAATATGACCCAGACTTGTTCTCTCTGTATGAAGATCCTGAAGCAGTTAATGAAAAGGCAGAAGGATCTAAAGGAAAGGTCAAGTCGATACGACAGTGTGGGAAGTTTGAGAGGGAAAACATGAGAAATAGAGCGAAGAGTTCTGAAGCGCCTCTGCCTATATCTTTGTTCTTGGTTGCCAGCGTCTTAAAAGATAAGAGCTCAAAGCTATTGCAAGAAGCTCGGGGCCTAGATGATGTTGTTAAGGTAGTCTGAGAAGTTTCTAATTTTGCTTCTATTGTCCATTAAGAGGGGGAAAAATGAATGTTGCATATGTGCTTCTTGGAGAGAGTGGGATAAAGCTTCGCAAAGTAGGGTGAAGGAGGGAGTTTATTCGACTGTGATGGCATATTTGAAACTTTATGTTAATTACTTCCGAAAAAAAAAAAAAAAAGACTGTTACTGCAAGAATCATCCTTCAATCATAGTGTTTTCACTTCTGAAATTTCGAAGAATACTATTATCTAATTGATCTGTTAATGCAAGACTGCAAGCACTAGCCTGGTGATATGATTTTCTTGCTTTTCTCTATTTTTGCCATTTCCTAAAGAGGCCTTCATAGTCGTGTCTCGATATTGCTTTAAAAATTGAAATGCTTTTCTTTTGGCTTTAGTTGAATATGATGTTCAACTTCTTTTTGACCCTTTTCAGATACTAAATGATGTCACCGGTAACCTAGATGCCAAGAAGGCGTGCAGCGGAGCTATGAAAATACACAAGAAGTATTTAAGAAAGGTACCATCTTGTCTACTCTTTCTTCTTCAATACTTGGTTTCCTATGAAATGTTGAGTTGAAAGGATGTAATCAAGCTGGGATGAGAATCCAGACTTCGTTTTGTGTCGTCTGGGGTGTGCAATTTCTATTGTTAAATTCAAGATATATGAAAGTTCTGACCAAAATTAGCATCATAGTTTGGCCAATATTTTCCAATTTGATTTTGGCAACTCGTGAGAATCATACAGTCTACTGTTCCATGAACGAATGTGACTGATCGGTCTTAATGGGAATTGCTTGCTTGACGAGCTTGATCACTGCAATGTTTTTGTCCTCTCACCATATCATGAGATATAGCATTTATCGGCATTTCATTTTAGCTTTGCTCATTTGTGTTCCGTGTTTCTTCTGCAGGCTAAGAAGCCATAGTGACTCATATACAGTTTCCTCGCCTTTGGCCACAAATAACGTAAATCTGTACAAGCTGGACATTGATTCGACCAAAGAGAACGTGAGGTTGTTCATGCAAAGTGCAGACTTCTGCAGATCTTTCCAGTGAAGAGAGAGTGGCCGCAGAAGAAGCTACGATCAAACAAGTTTTTATTGGAAGAAATTTTTTTCATGAGGCCACCAAGGTGGTAATTTACACAATTCGTTTGTAATTGGAATCACATTATGAAAATACAAAATCAGAGGTCTGGTTATGCAAGAATCACAATAATACAGATCGTTTCGTGTACTTTCGATCCGTGTATCTTAAAATGGTGAATGGCGTTCACATAGTTATAGTCGAACAACCATCAATGTCACGCGTACTTCTTATTAGTCGTGATCAAAACAACTTTACATAAAATCAAGCATTCGAATATCAATACATGAGTAGTGCACCCTTACAAGATGAACGGCTAATGCCCTCTTGATCGGTCTTAACAAATTGAAACCGGTGATATTAAAACCAGTAGAGAACATCAAAGATTTAATCGACTTACCTTGAATATGTTCAAGAATTAGCCTGCAGAGACTATAATTACTTGAGAGAGAGAGAGAGAGAGAGAGAGAGAGATCACGGACTGTGCTGTGAGATTCCATTTTTCACGAAGAATGACGATAATTCTTCGGCAGCATTTGCATGGCCACATCAACGTGGAGGTTGAGACGCTGCGAATAGACAATGAAAGATCGCAGTCAGGCTCAAATGTGTAAGTGGTAATCACATGATCATCTCTTCACTCATGATCAAACAAAAGGCTGGCTGATCACTGCGCATGCCAACAGCTACTTTTGCATTACGTGTTAGTACAAACCCACCGTTCCCTCCATGCACAAGGCCACCGCCTCCAAAATGACAAAAGCCCTAGGCCTCACCATCCACGTACTCCACATGCAAACCCTAAAACTCCTCTATATAAACCACCCGCCATTTCCCTTTATCACTCACCAAAGCACAAAGCAAATCATACGAAGAATCAATCTCACTCTCTCGTGAAAACCCACAATGGCGAAGCTTGCCACCCTTGCAGCGATCCTTGGAGTCCTCCTGGTGATGTCCCACGCCGTCGCGGCCAACCACGCCACCATAACCACGGTTGACATCGATGAGCCCGAGAACCAGAGGCGCCGCGGCGGGAGATGCGAGGAGCAGCTCGACCACTGCGAGCAGCTCTTCGAGGACGTGATGAGGCACGGCGGCGGCGGGAGGTTTGGCGGCCGCGGTGACCAGTACGACGACCGCCGGGGGCGCTATGGCGGCCAGGGACAATTCGGCGGCCAAGACCAGTGCTCAGGCCAGCAGCTGAGGCAGTCGAGGCACTTCGGGCAGTGCTGCCAGCAGCTGAGGCAGCAGGACAACCGATGCCGGTGCGAGGGACTAAGGGAGGTCATTAGAGAGCAGCTGGGTGGGCGCGGCGGTCAGGAATCGCAAGAAGACGAGAGGAGGTGTGCGAGGAACCTGCAGAACATGTGTGGGTTGCGTCAGTCCTGCGACTACAGGGGCATGGAGTATTGAAGCAGTCGAGGCTTGAGCCTAGAGCTAAGATCAGAATGAGAATGTTAATGGCGTTTCAATAATAAAGAGGTGACTGTGTCTTTTGGCTCGTAGAGTTGCGAGACACGGTGACTTTAGTACTAGGAGAGAGACTAGAAACCACCACATCATCGTGTGGTTTTCTTGTCTTATCTTTTGTCTTTAACTAGGTGTATGTCGAGAGCGTATGTACGGCTTATGTACCATCTTTATCCCAAATAAAATCTGATCTTAGCTTTCTTTGGTTCTCAATTAATATATGATAATATGTCAATGATGAGTGACCTCGATAACACGTCTGCTGAATGCTTCTTGCATGCATGCATGGGCAGTGGGAGAAAGTGTCACGTTGGTTGGCTTTACTTTTTATATGACTTTAATGTTTGCGGTCAATTTGTAAAATTTTTACATAAGATTGGACTTCAATTCATCGATGAAATAAGATTTTCATGTCTTTTGTGTCGATTTTCCGAAAACAAGGAGACATTAAAATGATGATTCACGAATGACAAACTTTTATTATCGATCTTTAAACTTTAGAGCAATTGTATACGACTTTCATTCTTTTTCTTATTTGATAATCTATGATTCCAGGAAAAACATATCGATTAAAAAATTTTAAGACCACAAAGCAAGTTTCACAAAGAAGTGCATAATTTCAGAAATAATTAATATGTTGGACATACGAAACAGAAGAGTTGCAATGGACAAGGAAAAAAAGAATTATGATAATAGGTTTAAGACTGAAGTGGTAAATTTTCAAAAGGTTTAGGACTAAATTAGCACAATTAAAAGATTTATGACTAAATTGACACGATTAAAATATTGCAGACTAAATTGGCTGCCATACGATAGGATTAGGACTTTTTGGAAAATTTTCTTCAACTTTGATTCATTATGAAGCAACGTTGGATAATTTATGAATCTTAAATATACCAGTGAATACAACTTGCATTTCATCTTAAATATTTTGTAAATTTGAAAATTTATGAATATATGATAATAAATCTTAGTACACAATTATCTAATTGTTGCATCTTAAAAGGTAAAGCGACTTCATGAACGATTATCAATAACTTTGGTTGCAAAGGATGTAATAGGATGAAGAATTATTTTCACTGCATGTTGACATGTGAATAACTTAATGCTTTTATTTCGAATATGGTCTATAGAAGTTTGAGACGCAAAATTTTGACATCAGAGATGTGGTGATGCAACTCTAAATTAACTTTCACTTAATGAAACCAAAGTCTCCTATCTAGCCAGGATTGGAGCATATGGTTGGCATCGGGAAATTGTCATATCAAGAAGTGGAGGTTATGTGTTCAGATGTGGCCAACTATGCGCAAACTACTCTTGATCAGGGTCACCTGCTCAAGCCAAGGATTGGACTTAACCAATTCATACAGAGAATTTCATGAGCCTCCAGATAACTAGGTATCCACGCTTGTGCCCTTGATTAACCAAAAAAAAAAGAAACAATGTTTGAGTGAGTCTCTCTTACTTAAACCAGTACTGTCAATCACAATGTAGACTTGACGATATAAACTCTTTATGTGCTTCTCTTTCACCACACAAAAAAAAAACATATTAATTGTATTCATGCTTCTCTTTTACTTGTTTGTTAACTCTTTTTCAAAAGTTATCAATTTCAATTAGAGTAATTATCAACTTTTTTCGATTTAAACTAATTTTGTATTAGTAATACTCATATGAATAAGTTATCAATTGCTTTTTTAGATTCCCAACTTTTCTTATCTGTGATAGGAAAAATTTATCTGATCGTTTATTAACTTTTATTTTATTTTCTTACTAACGACTAAAACTTACGAACTATCATAAGAAATTATCAATTTTTATTTGAATGACTTATTGACGTTTTTCCAATTTAGTTCTAACTTTTTGGGTTATTAATTCTCATTTGAGTTCCTTATCAATGTTTATTTATGTTTTCTCAAGTTTACCAACTTTACTTTTGAATATCCACTTTTACTTGTTTTGTTTACAATTTTTTTTTAAATTTACCAAACCTTTTTGGAAATTACCACAATTTGAATGATTACCTTCTTTTCTCCTATTAATTTACCGATAAGTAATAAGTTACCAATATTTACTTGTTTCCTTTCCCTTCTTTTAACTATAAGTACACGTTGACAGAGAAAAATATTTTAAAATTCGTAAACTTTTAGTAACATTTTTATAAGACAGAAAATATCTAATTTTTTTAATATTGGAATACGGTAATAGATAAGATAAAATTATGAATTTACACATTTGTCCATGGGCACCAATATTTGTCAGATAAGTATAAAGGATATTTGTGAAGATAATTGAGATAGATTAAGATACTAGATTATTTAGATTATATAAGAATGCCCATGTTCTCTAACTCGGCTATTGCAATTCCTCTTCCAATCCATCCACCTACTTTACTGAGGTGATCCTATTTTTACCCCAAAAAAGGGGAAGTTTTCAGAGTATGAGCAATTCTATCAACTTAAGGGGGAAAAAAAACACAATTCGCCCTTAAATTTTTGCAGTTTTTAGTACAGTCCCTTTTAGAGTTTCAGCTCAATTGCTCCTTGTTTTTTCCATACCCTCAAAAGTAATCAATTTGATCCCCGTGTGTGCCCCATCCTGCTAAATTTACTCCGAGTCTGAATCAATTTGTTTTTTCTCCTTTATGGGGCTAATCTTGGTCATGGGTTTTTTTCTAGTTGGCCGAAGCACGTCACCCAATGTATGTTTTGGAAATGGCCCAAATGGGTATCGGCAAAATTATCAAAAAAATCTTAAATATATTGTATTCGTGCCAATCTAATTCTAAACTTTTTTTTTGGTCAATTCAGTCTCAAACTTTTTGCAATTGTGCCAATTTAGTTCATCCGACGAATTTTAATCTGCCGGCGCTGACATGAATGTCGGTCGGCCGGCAACATGAGGAGAGTTCAACCTCACCAGCCTCAGGTGAAGCTCTTTCCCACTGACCACTGGCAAGGCCGAGCGTCACCAAATCTGGATTGGTGAAGCTTGGCCTCACCCCTCGCCGTCGTTGGGCAAGCAGTGAAGCACACCAATTCGCACGAGTAGTGAAGCACATCGCAAGCGTTTGTGTGAAATCTTCCATGGATTACAGGATGGAGGGACTTATAGTCACCATTTCCAAACCCTAGAAAGGAAAAGGAAAAGAAAAAAGAAAAAGACGGGAGCTTTATAAATATCTCAGCTTGCGTGATGTGCTGGTGCATTGTTTATGTGACAAAGAGGGAAAGAGAAAGAGAGGGAGACAAGCGGAGAGGCTTTGGGGAAGATCGCAACTTGAAATCTGGCCCATTCGATAGAATGGATGGATTGAGGCTTGTGGGAAGTAACAGCCAGTGCTGTTTTCTTTTCCAGTGTCAGTTGGCTCCATTCCGACAAGGAGCGAGGCCGAGCTTCACCAGCCCAGATCTGGCAATGCCTAGCCTTGCCAAGGGCCGGTGAGGCTTGCCCTCGCCAGTGGCTGGTGGGGATGAGCTTCGCTTGAGGCCAGCGAGCTTGCCTCTAGCTAGTCACCAAGTTTCGACGACTGGCTATAGGAGAAGAAGGAAGAGAAAGAAAATAAAAAATAGAAGAAAATAAAAAATAAAAACTCAAAAAAAAAAAATTTATTATGTTGCTGGCCGCCCGACGTCCATGTCAACGCCGGCCGACCAAAATTCGTCAGATGGACTGATTTAGCACAATTGCAAAACATTTAGGACTTTTTTGATAATTTTCCCTAGTTGTATCGTTTGGAAAAAGGATAATGACTAGCATTCTTTCAAGATGAGGCTAAAAGACAAAGCAAAATGAATATTAGTCACTTATATGTCAAGTTTCAGACTTCAAGGAATGAATTGGAAACCGATAAGATTAGGAACATATGGTCAATTGATGAATTAACAAAAATACGACAGTTTTGTCATCCTTGATAATTAAAAAATGAGAGATTTCATGCATCCATTCAAATAGCATACCTTTGATTTTGGTCAATGATATCCACCCAATACAATGAGCAAAGAGAGGAAAAGGATAGAAAGCAAGAGACCGGAGTTAATGGCCAAGGAAAGATACAAGAACAAACTTGATTTCCGAAGTGACTGCACAAATCAATTGCAAATATTTTCTGGTCAAAGAATATAACATGAGCAAATCATGTTCTAACCAAAGCACACATGTGAGTACATCCGAGTTGGTAATTTCTAAAACCATTGGATTATTTTACAATACTCTTTGCAATGCAATAGATCCATTACTTATAATTATATATAGAAGTGCAAGCATGCAAAAGAATGGAATGCAGAGTCACAGCCACAAGCCTCAAGCTTGCTCAACTACTTGAACCAAAATTAGGTATCACAATCATCTTCATCTGCACAGGAATACAAGATTTCCTCTGGGTTTTCTTTTTAAAGTGGTGGTTTAATTTTACACCCTTCTTCCTTTCTTTTTCTCTCGTTCTATCTCATCAAAACCATCGGCAAGACAAAATTGGGCTAATGACACCACTAATTTGTGAACTTTGATCCAATGTGCAATACCGTACTTTCAATTGGTTCAAAATCCCCGAACTACTGTATAATGTTCAATGTCATCTTCTTGTTAATTACTACGAATGAAGTTTGCTTAAATGGACACCAATCTATTAAAACTCATGTTGGATGGAGAAAGTTATACATGTGGATTAAACACTTAAAATTGAAAACTTTTCTTCACTTAGTCTTTGACAACATGAAAAAACCAAAAGCTTGACTTAAATAGAAGCTCTCGTCAACTCAATCCTCTTGAACAATGATTTCAGGGTTTGCAATCTCCTAATCTTTCGTGAAAAGGCAAAAAAGAATAATGAAAGCAACACTGCAGTCTCTACCACCAACAGACAATTTTGTGCACTTAATTGAAAGATCAGAATGACATTTGTACATTCCACAAAATTTTAAGGATCTAACTGAACCAATTTAAAAGTTCATGGACAACACTACATATTAGACATCTCCAGGACTCTAATTAACTGAAAGGTCAGGGATGATATTGGACAAGGACCAATGCTATTATTATCATAGACAAGGTTCGAGTCTGTTTATGTTCCATTCAGTTACCAGATAAGTAGGTTTAGCATGAATGAAATAACACCTGTAGATCCAATGTTGAAGTTCCTTCTGAGTTCTCACACAACTGTCATGAAAGGCAGTAAGCAATCCTCAGTTTTTACATGACTTCCATCTATTTTGGCATTGCTACAGAGGGACATCTGCCCAACGTGTTCCACAAGATATAATCCCCAGCAGTCACCTGTTATAAGCAAGCAAACAAGATTACTACAAAAGAAATTGGAAAATATGAGAAACACAGCTTTAAAAAATCGATTGCTGTTTGAAGAAGTTTTGAGGCCTGAAAAGATGTACAAGACAAACTTTCACATCTGACCACTTTCCACAAAAGGTCAGTGTTACCATGGTTCACCAGGAAAGCAACTGAGCAGCAAATTGTCTTTCCTTCACGTCTTATTGGTTATGTCACAAAGGGAATGCATCACTTTGGTAGACAAAAGAGCACATATCTCTTTGAAAATTGCCTTCTCCAACCAGTTATATTTACAGGTTTTTGGTAAACCATATCATCATATCCGCTTTCTGACAAATATTGCATACCCATGCATTACATGTCCAATGACAAACAACATACTGTCCATTGTCGTAAGTTTGAACCCTCAAAAGTTTAACATCAAGCATTGTCAAAACACTGCTCGCACATGATTCACTGAAGTCTAACAGGGGGGCATTGATCCACTTGCGAAAGCCTCCCCATCACAGTAACGATGACAGTTTAATCAAGATATAATGATGAGAAAGTCCATAAACAGCCTATAAGATGTTCATTTTGCTTCGATACTGATAGTTCTTGCCTGAATCACACGTTTGACAAAAATGTGTATTATTTTTCTTTTCATTACACTGGCCCTCTCAAGCAAATTGGAAATAAAAAACTAATTTCAAGTTTTTGGTAAGAAGAGGTCTGCTACCTGAATTGAGAACTCCACTGGTGCTCTAACCGAAGGATAGATGCTCACCTGCATTTATGGAAGACATGATAACAAAGCGAAAACTTAGTGGCTGTTTCTTATTTTCACAATATTGAACAGGATGACCTACTATTTGACTAAAAAATTAGAGAACATTTTTTAGCAGCTCATCCTGCAAAGTTCCATATGATTCTAAAAGTAGAATAAAACGAAATATTTAGAAGTCCCATATCTGCAAACAGCAGTAAAACTCAAGTGTCAGTCTTCTCAGGTAATTGAAAACTACAAATGGGCAGATATGGTCAGCTTTTCCAAATTGAGCAGCCAAAATAGACCTATTGTAGAATACGATTCAGATTCATTCAGGGACAGCCCATTCCAATCTCACAGTGCCTCATAGAACAAGAACATGTATAAGACAGACATACCAAGCCATGCACATCTCTCGAATTCAAAATTCAACTATTTGTACCTGATGATGACAAAAGAATGAAATTATATATTTTGAAGAGGAATTTCAAAAAGCAAACAATACATTTCTGCACCACTCTCCGAAATTAGGCTCTTACAGGTAACTTTTTGCAGCAGGAGAGCAACAAAGTCACTTTTCTACTGTAAGCCAAAAGGAGTTTAGCAAGTCGTAGGAAAGAAACTTACAGATTTAGGATCAATGGATATCCCAGACAATGATGCCCCAGCAATTCTGAAAGACACCTGCGATCATGCAAACAATAGCCCATAACAGAAATTCCCACAGCAGTTGCGAGAGATAAATATGTGAAGCACTAGTTGAAACGGGGATGCAAAACCAAGCACTGGTAGTGAATCAACGATAAACCTAACAAAACATCTCAAATAATCCTCTCTAGAACATTTGCTACTCTTGCAACCAAATTGCTGATGGCGAGCTATTTTGTTGCGTGCTGACTCTATGACATCTCTAACAAGGCTCCTCTATGATTATTTCCCCACCTCACATATCAACCAACAGAAGATGCATGGGATTGGTTATATAAGTGGTTCATTGATGATTGAGTTCCCTTTTCTATTCACACTAAGAACAAGGGATTATTTAGTTGAACAGTCCAGTCCCGTCAAGAATGCACCACACAGTTTCAAGTAGACAAACAATACTAAGCTAAGAAAACCATTTCATGAATACCTATTCTGGAAAGAATGACTAGGGTTTCTCTTCATAAGAAAGGACAGTCGATGCACACAGAACCACATACGTGAAGCCATAAATGCATGCATCACAAGAAAATTAACTGCATAAACTAACTTCCAAGTGAACCCAGATGTTCATACTTTAGCATAATTGTATGCCTGCCAGCAAAATGGTTCCTCTAAATCGACTGGAGGGAGATCCTTTGTCATTTTCTCCATCAAATATTCCTCTACATTGACCATATTATTGGTGGGTTCTGTGTCGACATCACTGTCTTCCTCTTCCATGCTTCCAAAAAATGATTTTGTAAGAGGGAACCTTTGGGTTTGCCATGGTGCAAACTTAACTGTCCCCGGGAAAGTAGCTTCAATGCTTTTTCCAACAAGACCTCGTCCACTTACTAAAAGTTTCCACTCAACAGAGTGCTCTGTAGTTGAAATAGTTCCAACTGAAGGAGTTCCATCCACAGCAACAATCCTTCTCCTAGGAAAAGGCATTGTCAGAGTACAGAACTCCATGGTCAAAGGAGCCTTGTAACCTTCCATCAAGCTTAGTTTGAACAAAAATGCACCTTCATCTTCAGAAACCATTGACAATTGATAGAATCCCTTTATGGGAGGTCCAAGCCCGCAGGATGCTTGATAACGCATCAGAACAAAATTACCCAAAGGTGGTGAAAACATCACCGACTGTTTATCCGCACCCTGTTCTGGAACTTGAGCCGATGGATGGAATGATAAAGACTCGATGCGACTGCTATTCAGTCCTGTCAAAGGAAGGGATATATCAGGCAGTCCTTCTAATTCTGCTCGACAATTAACCTGACCGGAAACTGAAATGCTATCTGGAATTTCATCACGATCATACAAGGCAGCAGCAACAGTTTCATGAATAGTAAAAAGTATTTTCTGCTTCCCCTTGTAAAGATACGGCTTCCATGCAGGCTGTTTGACATCTGCAGGAGGCAGATCTGCTGAAGAAAAACCATTAAGCTTGATAGTGAAAATATTGGAAGCATTGAGATCCAAAGGGGTACCTATATTGAAGAATAGAAAAAAATAAACGATTAGCCAATCCTAGAAAGAGGAAAAGCACAGTTCAGAAGAGAGGCGACAAAAGTGGCTGTCATAAGCGGAGTAAACATCACTGACCAAAGGGCATCGAGCTACTAATATAAGTCCTTAGTGCATCCTTATCCAATGGCCTTGAACCAATTTTCATAGCATCTGATGAGACAGCACCGACAGAAGTATTGGAGGGAGTTGAAGATGCAACTGGAGCAGCCACAGGCTTTGCTCTTGATGATATACCTATGCTGCCAGTTAAGGAATCCAATAACCCTCCCACGGATGGGGATGCATTCACAATCACTTCAGGTTCAGCGATATCCCCAGAAACTATCTCACCAATGGCGTGTGCTACCATGAATGCCCTGCAAAACAGATTACGAGGAAACAATTAGTGCCAATGAGAGAAAATACAACAATTGTTAAAGGAGAGAGAATTGATAGTGCTGGGTCATCATCATTCGATGCTTCAAATAGGATTCAGTAATTCAAGGGTAGTCAAACTGAAAGAAAAGGCACGTAAATGATTTTTAGATGATATAAATTACAAACTGGCACAGTCTGGAGACAATTACTCCATTGCTACAAGCCTAACGTACAACTATGCCTGTTAATCTGAATTATGTCTGTCTGGACTAGAAAAGAGAACTTCACAAAGAACAAATGGATAGGACATCATACTGAATGTTCAACGTGATATAAAATTTTGCCTTTTGGCTAAGGAAGGTAATAAATCTTAGGCATAGCCCAAATGGAGTATGATATAAGAAAAACACTACCATAGATCAGAACCAGTCTTCAAGTGATATGATCTTTGCATTCAACATTTTAACTATGACAAAGCATTCTTCAATTGCTTCCTTTAACTTATAGAACAATCTAGTTAGGCTAGATAGATATATTAGCAAGAAGAATAGGTTATTGACTATCTAGTGCACAAAAGAGAGTACAAATATACTGATGGTTTGATGCCATAGAACTGTGTGTGAGAGAGAGATTTATAATGTCTCCTAACCAACAAAAGGAGTAACTTACCATACCCTGTAACTGATGGAAGATCAAGCAGGAGCGAAGATAAACTTCCATCCACACCAACAGCATTGCCACAGTCAGATCTTTTGCATAATTCCTTATATAAATCTAAATGTCCAAGCTCAACCAAAGGCAGTACAAGGATGCAGAACTGACTCTTCATATGCAGGATCAAAGGCCACAGCAGATAATTGTCTCTTGCCTCTTCTTTGTTAATGTAAATGCTAATGACATGACGCGTAATTGGATCATCTACCCAAGAATCTGAACCTTCAGCAGACTGAGACACACGTATGCCAAATCCACGAACAGATCCTTCTCTAAACATAGATTGGATGATGTCAAATTATTTAGAAAATTATTGAAGTCACAAAACAGTAGAAACAGGTAAACTGCAATATGTATTCTCAATAGCTATGCAAGACTAATAACCATCTAATCCCGTTATCATTATTTAGACTGGGTATGTAATACCAGTGCATAATTTTGCGGAGTGATGCAGATACTATCAACAGATCACAACCAAATTAAATCTGAACTTGGAACAACAAAAGCTCACTTATTTTGTCCATTCTCACAAAGTATTTTTTCTCAAGAATGCAACCACTTCCTCATATACTCAATAATGTTACCCATGGCATTTGAACAAGAGTGACTCTAGCATCCACCAAACATTCACGTTCCTTAATACGCAAATTATGAGCCAATGTTATAGCAGCTTAAGGGAACAAACGCCAAGCATCAATTCTTGGAGACAAGACCAAGATATAATGTGCAAATGATTGTTCCTGGGGGCTATCTACATCAGACATACATAAGCGAACAACATGCAAATGCAGTTTTGACATAGGAAAATTATAGAAGTGTTCAGTTTGTATAGAAATATAAGCAAACACCCAAGTAAACTCATCAAGTGAAACCAAGGAGCTCTCAACTCATTGTATCAACATCTTGACTAACCTCTTCTTTCTCTTGGCGAATGAAGAAGCCAACTCTGAATCAGATGGCAAATACGGCAATGCCGCACTGTCAACACTACCACCATTACGCTCGCTCTCACTTTTGCAAGCCGCCCGCCACTGCTTCTCCACCACCGGAAACCTCCTGTTATCCCATCCAGTCAAAAGAAGAAATACAAAACTCCCATCAGTAAACAATCCACGGCAGCAGGCCAAGCACTCTATAGTTCGAGCCTTTGAGGGAAGATGGTTCTGTCATTGTTGTGGTTCCCTGACTCAATCCATTCTACAAAAGTTAACACTACTCGTGCTTTTGCAAGAAATCCAAGTCCTTCTCTAAGCAAGCCACAACGCAAACCACACCAAAACAACTTTTCACATTCACGCAGCAAGCGATCGCTACGCACTGTAACCGAGAATTTAACCAAGTGGGTCGTAGCAAGCGGCCAACAGGAGGTGTCCGTCCCATCAATCACTCTGTAAACCAGATTCGCAAGCCAGTCTCGCCATAAACAGCATTATCAAATCGAAAAGAATCACCCAGCATCCCAAAACGCGCATACATAATCAACAGCGAGCGGTCTCTAAACAGCATCGGTATCGAAAACCGGTGACCCCAACGACAGCTCGAGAGAGAGAGAGAGAGAGAGAGACCTGGAGAAGACGACGGCGTCGTGTCCGTTGAGGATCCAGAGAGCTCTGATGCCGCAACCGGTGGGCATGTCCTGGAGTCTTCTTCTACGCTGCGATTAGCTCCCGCTGGACTGGGAAAGGCGAAAGAAATTGGAGACGTTGAGAATTAGGGACGAGCCCAGCGTGTTCAAGTTTTCCATCGAAAACGACGAGTCGTTGCCTTGAGCAGAGGGACTTTGTCGTCATTTGATCTATTCTCTTCCCAGAATTGCGGTTCTGAACTTCAAGAGGCGGCCCAAAACTAGTGTTTGTATGGGGACGGTATATATTTTCAATTGAAGACGATCTTTTTCGAGATGAGAAAATTGATCACACTGAATAATACAATTTGCTGTAATATATTTAGAAAAAAGGGAAAAAGCCACCAAAAGGCAAAAACTTCAAACTTATGTGTGTGAGACATTTACCCAAAATATTTTTTGTGACACCAAAAATCCCAAACTTATACTTGTATGACACATTTACCCCAAACTTTATTTATGTGACACCAAAAATCCTAAACTTATATTTGTATGACACATTTACCCCATTTAAAATAAAAAGCCACATCTACCTTCAAACTTATAATTGTGTGACACATTTAACATATTTTTAAAAAATCGGGGCCTAGATGGCAAGCCCTTGCCGCTACTACCCCCGTCGCCCAAGAGGGCCGGCAACCCTCGCCAAGCCCCCACAGGCCCTCTCTGGCGACGGCGGCGAAGGCCTGTCGCCCAAGCCCCAATTTTCCTTTTTTTTTTTTTTTTTTTTAATTTTTTTTAAATTATTCTTGAATATTTTATTTAATAAAAAAAGGTAAAAGATGAAAATGCCCTTAGATCAAGCAATTTTTTGGGGGTAAATGTGTCACATTGATATCAATTTGGGGTTTTTGGCATCACAAAAAAAGTTTGGGGTAAATTTGTCATATTAGACAAGTTTGGGGTAAATATGTCACACGGATACAAGTTTGGAGTTTTTGGTGTTACAAAAAAAAGTTTGAGATAAATGTGTCACAATGAGTAAAGTTTAGAATTTTTGGTGGCATTTACCCTAAAAAAAATCATATACTCCTACGTCTTAGAGAGAGAGAGAGAGAGAGTATATGGAGCGGATGCAAGTGAAAGTGTGGAAATGAAAAAAGAAATTTGAAATGTTTTTGCGGTTTTTCATGAAGTTAGATATGGGGTTAGGTAATGTACAGTGTAGCAGCTTCTCCGTCTTGTTCCAATATTTTTGTACAGGGTGGCTCTCACGTGGCATTGATATCTCAAATAAGAAAATTAAATGAATTGGCATGAATTTACACGCGCGACAATCGATGAATGGATTTGAATGAATCCCACGTGTCCCACGACGAGTAAGTAAGGCTTTGTTGAGTAAGAAAATTATTCGCAAATGTCCAGGTGCAAAACTTTCTTTTCTTCTTGCAAACATTTTAAGAAAGCTATTCAACATGAAAAGGGATATTTACCCTTGCACTCCTCTAAGAATAGAGAATGCGGACTTCGAGTATAAAAGTGATTAGCCACTCAAGAAGGACTAACGATATTACGAAATGGTCACTCGATGTAACATGTGGACATCATATCCTCATTTTATAAAGTGCCATCATTCATTACATATTGATCAAATGCATACTCGGTTGGTTTGGCAATATCACATTACATGTTATGGGGTATGTGGTATCACCCTTATACATTTTCTCCAAAACGACATAGTTTTCCTCCGATAAATATTCATTGCAACCAAAGCAGGATGGGCTAGGGTCCATTGGCCTCGCTTTCGGAAGATACGAACATGTTATATGTCCACATTCTATATTAGTGGATGGAATAGAACCAATGCCGCCAACAATTTTTTGAACCAATAACAAGGACCACCAAACACATCGTGGCTACCCTCAACAATCAACAGCCATGAAGTGGCCATTGATTTTATCTATTGGTTCGCTTGGTCCAGCCGAAGCTTAAATAAAAAAAGATTGATACTTCTGAAAATCGAACATAGACATCCAATTATTGACCTCACTACAGAGAGTCTTATCGCCAAAGGTTGGTTATTTCATAAAATAATTAATATGTAAGGATCAGGACTGACGAGAGCAAGAAGTGAATGACGAGGCAAAAGGGCCCAGAGGTGGCTCTTTCTAGGATGGTGAAAGGGGTACAAATTATCCAAATTGCTTACCAAATAGGAGAGCTTTGTTGGATTATATAATGTGAAACAAAATTTAACTCACAATAGGGCCTTTTAGATTTAACGACAACGTTTACCATTGGAATTTCAATGTTAAGCGTGTTCTAGTGAGATCATACCAGGATGGGTAACCTCCGCGGAAAGTGAATACCCAAATGCCAAAGGACAAAATCAATGAGACTCGGGAAATACCTCAAGTGATTTGATCCAAGAGTCTCACAATATGGTATCACAATATGGTTTCTAGGATGACAAAGGGACTAAAAATGAACAAAATTGCACACCCAATAAGGAGTGTTCCTAGATTATATATGTGAAAGTGGAATTAAATCACAAGAGGCGTCTTTTGACATAATGGTAACCTTTAGCATTAGAACTCCAACATTAAGTGTGTTTAGGTTAAAGCACTACCACATCGTTTAGCATTAAAACTCCAATGTTAAGCGTGCTTAGGTAAGAGCACTATTAAGATGATGACCTCCTCAGAAAGTGCTACATGTACCCCAAAGGACAATACCGTAAGACTCGACATGAGACAAGTCAAAGTAGACAATATTCTCAAGTGAGTTAATTCAGTGGTTCACATAATTACTTTAAAGCGTTAGTAAATTAAGTAAATAAAAGTTGATAAGTCACTCTAATTTAAGTTGGTAATCCTAATTTAAGAGTTAGTAAGTATGAAGGATCAGTAAGTTATGCAATAAAGATTGATAAGATGGTACATAAAGTAATAATTTGCAAATTATAAAAAAAAAATTGATTGGTAATTTCACAAAAATGGTGGCAAGTTACCAAAAAAGTTACATGATAAAAAGTTATCGATCGCTTCTTTACAAATAGTTGCTCGATACTCACTAATACTCACTAGAATTTACTAGTATAAATAAATAAAAAATACATACTTTTGCGCATAGAACAATAGAATAAGATAAATATCATTATCGATAGAATTCTATTATTATCTTAGGATGTGATTAAACACGTATAAAAAACGAGTCTAAATAGGCAACGGCTATCGTGGCGAGATAGACACGTCAAACTCATTATTTTCACCTGTACCACTGTCAAATCAGAATGAACAGGGGCTAACATTGAATGATTAATAATATCCTGTAAGAAAATTTTTATAAAAGTACTGAGGTAGGTGGCGAGAGAGCAAATGGGTGAGCCCGGAGGTCGGGGATCGCAAGACATGATGAGGCGTACAAGGAGCTTGCCTAGCCTGTGCGGGTTTGGTCCTCAGTACAGTGATATCGGAGCCATTTTTTACTGAATTAGTCAAGCTTGTGCTAGGGCTAAGATCAGATGAGAAGGTGACGGTGTCTGTCGGGCTCGCAGAGTTGGGAGACATGGTGACTTAGCAGGAGCAGAAAGATTAGAGACCAGCACATCATCGTGGGGGTTCTCTTCTCTTTTCTTTTTCAGTTATGCAGAGAGCGTATCTTCAGCTATGTACCGTGAGGCCATCTTAGTCCCTAACAAAATCTGATCTCTCAGAAAGAAATTTCTCAATTCTCTTCTGACATATATTTTTCTCATCTTTTATAAAGCTTTTTTTTGTTGTTGTCACAAGAGAGATTTCAACAGAATAAAACAAAACAAATCTAAGTGAAAGTCTTTTATTTTTTGGTTAGCAAATGATGGGTGTCGATGTTGTTGAGTGACCTCGTTACCACGTCCATTAAAATGGGTTCATGCGTAAGCTATGCGACAAAGTGTCCTCCCGTGCATATTGACCCATTGGATTTCATTAATAAATTAGAATCATCGAGAAGCAACACCAGAATATTCATGAATCTTAATATGAATTAACATCATCGGACTTTAAGAAAAAAATATGTATACTTTTGTTACACGATCCACTTTCATCACCATTGACGTGGGCAGATATAGTTTGAATGATTGACCTAACTATCCAAATCAATGGTGATGGGTGGTGAGTTGAATGGTTATATATTTGTTAAAAATCATGTCACTGACTTGAAATGATTGCCATCGATAGTCTTAAGGCTCTATTTGCAATTTACACTATAGTTAACGTACATATGTCGAGTATCCCTTGAATTTGCTAGGTCCCTCTTGGAGCCTTTTGCCTGAGGGTTGGCGTATTTCTAATGGATTGTATCCTGGAGTCTTAGTCGGAGAAATTTTATTCACAAAAGCTAAGAAGCAGGGTCAACTTCCAAAATAATCGGTCGATGTAATTCCACAAACAAGCGTTTTCCTTTAGATATTTTCTACAACGAGCCTTCTCTAGAAATTAAAAATCACAGTTTACTGAAACTAGCGATACCATTCTCTCTCATTGTATTCTGGCTAGATTTTCCTATTCTCGATTATAGCATAAGACTTATATGATTAACATTTCATATACTATGATGACATAAATTTATATATTATTACATACATATTAATTAAACACATGAATAGCTGAAGTGAGTTTATAGTTAAATAAATTATTACATTTTATAACATAATTGACCATATCATTATGAAAATAGCATATATAGTTCTTATTAACGTAAATTATTAATATTCGTGCAAACAAAATGCCTTATCCTTCGTCATAAACTTTCTATAAATGATAGTCTTAAAACGAAAAAAATAGGGAATAAAAGCAAGTAGAGCCGTTAACTTTAAAGAAGACTAATCAATAAAATAATTTGAAAGAGACGAGATCTTTTATTACATGAGAACCTTAAAAAGCCTCCCAAAAACTCGAGAACCAACCCAAATGAAAACCCTGAATGATTGCGCGGATCAATTTAGAACTCTCTCCTCCATTCTAATTGCTCTTACCAAGAGAACTAGAGCGAACTGTCCATTATTAACATCTCATGAACTATTTTCCATCTCCTAAGCCGAAACGGCTCAGTACCAAGCGGCTCTGATCTCACAGTGCTGAGGACCAACCCCACAAGTCGAGGGCAAGCGCCGAGCCGACCTCACCACCTCCTGGCTCCCCTCGCCTCTGGACTCGCCTTGTTGCTCTCTCACGATCCGTCTTATCCCCTCGCACCGGCACCCCTCCTGCACCTGCCTGAGCTGCTCGCAGCATGGCCTCAGGTTCTCTGACAACTCCATTCGCTCCCTCTTGCTGCCCCCTCGGCCGCCACGGGCAATGTCCTCAAACAGCTGCTCGCAGCGGTCGAGATCTTGCCTCTGCAACTGCTCACGGCAGCTCTGGCCGCTCCTTGGGCCTTCCTCGTCAATCTCAACGCTGGTTATCGTGCTCCAGTGGGCTGCAACGACGTGGGACATCAGCAGGAAGGCTGTGAAGCTCGCTGCGAGGGTTGCAAGCTTCGCCATTGTTTGCCACAGGAAAGTGAGAGTGAGAAATCTTGATATCTGATGTATGGTTCTGTTGCTATGGTGAATGAGAGAGGTGGTGGATGATGAGGGTTATTTATAGGGGATGGTAGCGTTTGCATGTGGAGTTTACGTGGAGGGGTGGAATTTGTCATCGGGTTGGTTTGCAAGGGTTTCGTTGGGCCAGTTTTTGACTGAGTTTCAGCGTAAAGATCTGTTGATCAGTTGGAGTAAGCATCTTTTCGCTCCAAATTCGCAGTGGAATTGCAGTTTTGCATGAAATAAAGTGAATGAAGCGGTCAGAGAAAAGATGGGAGCTGCAGATTTGGTGGACTGGGAAAAACCGCAACAATATTCATTTGGCTGTTTTTTTTTCTAAAGAGATAGTAATTATTTTAGTTTTTTAATATCATTAATACTGTTATTGTTATTGTTTACCTTCATGGAGAGATTCGTAAATCGAGAAGCATTTTCAGAAACGTTAGTCAAGAACAAAAAATTTCTAGAAAATATAACTCCTTATTAGAAGCTTTTCGCATTTTCCTTCCTTAAAATGGGCAATACGTGTTGAAAAAATTCGAGATACTAACATTATAAAGATATTATACGAACGTAGTTCTCTTCTCTTTACTTTTTCAATTATGCAGAGAGCGTATCTTCAGCTATGTACCGCGACGCTGTCTTAGTCCCTAAAAAATCTGATCTCTCAGAAAGAAATTTCTCAATTTTCTTCCAACATATATTTCTAATCTTTTATAAAGCTTTTGTGTGTGTGTGTGTGTGTTACAAGAGAGATTTCAACAACAACAACAAAAAAAAAAACAAAGCTAAGTGAAAGTCTTTCATTTTTTGGTTAGCAAATGATGTGTGTCGATGTTGTTGAGTGACCTCATTACCACGTCCATTAAAATGGGTTCGTGCATAAGCTGTGCGACAAAGGGTCCTCCCGTGCATATTGACCCATTGGATTTTCTTAATAAGTTGGAATCATTGAGAAGCAACACCAGAAATTTCATGAATCTTAATATATATTAACATCATCGGACTTTAAGAAAAAATATGTATACTTTTGTTACATGATCCACTTTCATCACCATTGACGTGGGCAGATATAGTTCAAAAGATTGACCTAACTATCCAAATCAATGGTGATGGGGCGTGAGTTGGATGGTCATATACTTGTTAAAAATCACGTCACTGACTTGAAATGATTTCCATCGATAGTCTTAAGGTTTTATTTGCAATTTACACTATAGTTAACGTACATATGTCAAGTATTCCTTGAATTTGGTAGGTCCATCTTGGAGCCTTTTGCCTAAGGGTTGGCTTATTTCTAATGGATTGTATCCTGGAGTCTTAGTCGGAGAAATTTCATTCACAGAAGCTAAGAAGCAGGGTCAACTTCCAAAATAATCCGTCGATATAATTCCACAAACAAGCGTTTTCGTTTAGATATTTTTCTACAATGAGCCTTCTCTGGAAATTAAAAATCACAATTTACTGAAACTAATGATACCATTTTCTCTCATTGTATTCTAGCTAAACTTGCATATTCTCGATTATAGCATAAGATTTATATGATTAGCATTTCATATACTATGATGACATAAATTTATATGTTTTTACATACATATTAATTAAACACATGAATAGTCGTAGTGAGTTTATAGTTAAATAAAGTATTACGTTTCATGATATAATTGGCCATATCATTATCTAATATTTGTGAAAATAGCATATATAGTTCTTATTAACGTAAATAATTAATATTCTTGCAAACAAAATGCTGTATCCATCGTCATAATTTTTTTTATTTTTATAAATGATAGTCTTAAAACGAACAAAATAGGTAATATGAGCAAGTAGAGGCCGTTAACTTTAAAGAAGACTAATTAATAAAATAATTTGAAAGAGACGAGATCTTTTATTAGATGAGAACCTGCAAAAGCCTCCCAAAAACTCGAGAACTGACCCAAATGAAAACCCTGAATGAGAATGCGCGGATCAATTTAGAACTCTCTCCTACACTCTAATTGCTCTTACCAAGAGAACTAGAGCGAACTGTCCATTATTAACATCTACTGAACTATTCTCAGTACCATGCGGCTCTGATCTCACAGTGCTGAGGACCAATCCCGCAAGTTGGAGGCAAGCGCCGAGCCGACCTCACCACCTCCTGGCTCCCCTCGCCTCTGGACTCGCCCTGTTGCTCTCTCACGATCCGTCTTATCCCCTTGCACCGGCATCCCTCCTGCACCTGCCTGAGCTGCTCGCAGCATGGCCTAAGGTTCTCTGACGACTCCATTCGCTCCCTCTCACTGCCCCCTCGGCCGCCGCGGGCAATGTCCTCAAACAGCTGCTGGCAGCGGTCGAGATCTTGCCTCTGGAGCTGCTCACGGCAGCTCTGGCCGCTTCTCGGGCCTTCCTCATCGATCTCGACGCTGGTTATCGTGGTCCAGTGGGCTGCAACGACGTGGGACATCAGCAGGAAGGCTGTGAAGATCGCTGCAGGGGTTGCAAGCTTCGCCATTGTTTCCCACAAGAAAGTCAGAGTGAGAAATCTTGATATCTGATGTATGGTTCTGTTGCTATGGTGAGTGAGAGAGGTGGTGGATGATGAGGGTATTTATAGGGGAACGTAGGGTTTGCATGTGGAGTTTACGTGGAGGGGTGGAATTTGTCATCGGGTTGGTTTGCAAGGGTTTCGTTTGGCCAGTTTTTGACTGAGTTTCAGTGTAAAGATCTGTTGATCAGTTGGAGTAAGCATCTTTTCGCTCCAAATTCGCAGTGGAATTGCAGTTTTGCATGAAATAAAGTGAATGAAGCGGTCAGAGAAAAGATGGGAGCTGCACATTTGGTGGACTGGGAAAAACCGCAACAATATTCATTTGGCTGTTTTTTTCTAAAGAGATAGTAATTATTTTAGTTTTTTTAATATCATTAATATTGTTATTGTTTACCTTCATGGAGTGATTCGTAAATCGAGAAGCATTTTCAGAAACGTTAGTCAAGAACAAAAGATTTCTAGAAAATATAACTCCTTATTAGAAGCTTTTCGCATTTTCCTCCCTTAAAATGGGCAAAAGAAGCATGCGCATTGCACGTGTTGAAAAAATTCGAGATACTAACATTATAAAGATATTATACGAACGTAGTTTTTGAAAGATTATGCCTATGCATTAGAGTTATCTTTTAGTATAGTGATTGGGTGCTATCTCGAGTCAATTTTACGCATTAGACTAAATCCACATCTGATAGATAATCTGGCCCACTAATAGAAATTTAACCAATCGAACTGGACAAGTCCAGTTAATTTCACTAGTTCTGCTCGAGGATTAACAGGAAAAACAAATAAGTGAAAATATTGTTGAAAGCTTGGTAAATCAAAATCGAATGATCTTACTTTCGTGAAGAAATAAATATATTGATTAGGAAATTAATTAATTGACAAGCAGTTAAACATCTCTATAGAAGCTACATTTTTTGGATAAGTAGCCTCTTCAATATTGAAATGCTTTACAACAAAGCAAGCATTTCCCTTTGAATCCACACTTTGTACATAGCAATGCGCAAAGTTATCCCTCAATTGAACCATAAACCTCCAATGTGTGGTAAACAGGTTGGATGATGCATTGACCAACTTCTTGACAAATACGATATATATCCACTTCCTACCGCAATACGGATCTTGCTCGATTTATTCTAGTTTTATTTCTTAGTAATGGCCTTCATTATTTGAACATTTTTCGCATGGATTTTTTATAATGCACATCAACAGTGCAAAATTTATTTACACGAGAGGGCTTGAGATCAAGACACAAGTCCATGTGAGTGGTTATTGGACATGAATATAGATAAGTTCACGTTGACGGGATTCATTACATATTCTTTTTCACATTCCTTACGTTGTTTTGAAAGCTGGACCACATCAAGATTCAACCTGCTATCGAAGCAAGCTTTGTAGGTTTTTCTGCCCGTCTTCTTCAGTCTTGATCAGCTTTACTACCCATTTCTACCATGTACCATCCCCATTCAATCTTCAACGACATCACTTACTCGAGCAAATAATCCCAACCTTGAATCGTATATAACTCTTCCAGGATACACTTCAAACAAGATCCCATGGGGATGCCAGTTATCAAACCACATAAATAAAAAGTAAAGAATAATCGGTAACCTATTTTCATTTTGAAAAATGATGGATGTATTTAGTACTTCTCGCTAAAATATATTTATTACTAAGTTTGTCAAATCTTGGATTGATAATTTAAACAACTAGCACACATGCATTTAACATTGACTTGATCAAATGATCGATTGACACATCATTTAGTAAACATGGTTTGGTAAAAAGTCTTAATATATCTAGCGTCACTCTTTTCTTTATAGATAGATAATCCGACCCTTTCAAGCTAGAGATGATATTGATAAGTGCATGCACAATCTCATACATAATATTAGATATTGTAAATATCATTACCTACTTCTCTTCATTTATCGTTGAGCTACGGTAGAAGCAACCAGAGACGACAAGTAAGAGCAAGTAAAGCTAATAGTCACGTCAAAAGAAGATGAGATATGTTTATTGCATGAGAGATGATAAGAACCTACAAAAGCCTCGCCGGCCGCTCCCGGTCGAAACGTGAATCAAAACTATTACGCGATCGCGTGGAATTGAAAAAGCTCTCCTAACTCTAGAAGCCAGAGGAATGAGAGTGAACTAAATCTCGTTTTTTTTTTTTGTTGCTAGAAGAACTAAATCTTGTTATTAACATCTCGTGAACCATCTCCATCTTCTGATGCCCACACAAGCTAGCTAGCTAGCTAGGGTTCTCAGAACCAAATAGCTCTGATCTCACAGTGGCGAGGACTCGAAAAACTGCATGCCGAAGGCAAGTCCCGAGCCGATCTCACCACCCTGTGCATTCCCTCGCGTCTGAACTCGCTCTGTTCCTCCCTCACAATCTGCCTAATCCCTCGGCATCGGCATTGCTCTTCCACCTGCCTCAGCTGCCGGCAGCACGACCTGAAGTGCTGCGACTCCATCAATCGCTCCCTCTCACTGCTGCCGGATCGGCTACCACCTCGGCCAATGTCGAGGAACAGCTGCTCGCATTGCTCTAGGCCTTGTGTCTGGACCTGCTCGTGGCAGCTCCCACTTCCGCGGCTCTCGTTGTCCTCGTCGATCTCGATCGTGGTTATCGTGGTCCGGTGGGCCGAGGCGGCATTGGACATCACCAGGAGGGCTGCAAAGATAGCTGCTAGGGTTGCGAAGTTTGCCATTCGTGGTCGTTGCTGGTGGATTCGCTAGAGAGAGAATTGTGATAGATGCTTCTGTGTGTTTGGTGAGTGGGATAGGTGGCTAGTAATTTCAGGTTATTCACGATTCAGTTTCCCATTCTTTGTGATCGCGGCGCTTGATCAGGTTTAAAGTTTGACCTCGAAAGATCAAACTTACCAAAATAAAAATCTTAGTCCTGTTGGAGTTGGAGCGAGTGTTACGCCAATCGAACAGGTACACATCAACCTATTCTCTCGCAATCTGATTTGTGATTCTTTGCATTTGAATAGTCACACAACTGTTGGAGAGAGTAATCGTTTTGTATGGGAGGAAACCGGTGTCTCCGAGCTAACACGTAACGCAAGAGCAGATGAGATGATCAGATATTTCTGTTTCAGCTGTTGGAGAGAGTAATCCTCCATTGAACAGGTCCAAATTGGTTATAAACAACAACAAATCTATTATATGCGCGAGGAAGGATTTTTTTCCCTGTCCACTTAATTATAGTGATGTCGGCATGTACCTATTTTGATCCAAAGTCGTAGATCAAAACTTGATTTCCCTCTTTCGGAATTGATGATTATACAATTCTTTTGTCCTTTATGATTCGGTAGAGGAGTTCCAAAGCATAGAATTGCTTCGAACTTTTGATACGTAGGAATGTAAGTCTAAGTCAAGTGGACGTTAAGATATTTAATTCGTCCTGCCATTTTCATTTGCCCTTCGGTGCGACGTACTTCGAGAATTGCATACGCACCAGGAAAAGTACCGACCGGAGTAAATACTAAATAGGTAATCATACTAAAGAGCTCGAATTTATTCAAAGAACCAAACCCATCAGAACACCTCAACCCAAGAGACCCAACTAGAGAAAGAGACGAACTTTACTGCATAAAAGACAACCTCTGGTGTGAAAACTCAGAAACCACCACGGAGGCGAAGGACCAAGTGCAAAGTCGACTCTTTCTGAATGTTGTAGTCAGCCAAAGTCCTCCCGTCCTCGAGTTGCTTCCCGGCAAAGATCAGCCTCTGCTGGTCCGGTGGGATGCCCTCCTTATCCTGGATCTTCGCCTTCACGTTGTCGATGGTGTCTGAACTCTCCACCTCCAAAGTGATGGTCTTTCCAGTCAGGGTCTTGACAAAGATCTGCATCCCACCACGGAGACGGAGGACCAGATGGAGAGTCGACTCCTTTTGAATGTTGTAGTCGGCCAGTGTCCGGCCATCCTCAAGTTGCTTCCCTGCGAATATCAACCGCTGCTGGTCCGGGGGAATGCCTTCCTTATCCTGTATCTTCGACTTGACATTATCGATCGTGTCAGAGCTCTCCACTTCCAAGGTGATAGTCTTGCCGGTAAGGGTCTTCACAAAAATCTGCATGCCTCCCCTCAGACGCAGAACCAAGTGAAGAGTCGACTCTTTCTGGATGTTATAATCTGCCAGAGTCCTACCATCTTCTAGCTGTTTCCCAGCAAAAATAAGCCTCTGCTGATCCGGGGGAATGCCTTCTTTGTCCTGAATTTTTGCTTTGACATTGTCGATAGTGTCAGAGCTCTCAACTTCCAAAGTGATTGTTTTCCCAGTAAGGGTCTTGACAAAGATTTGCATTCCTCCTCTCAAACGGAGGACCAAGTGAAGGGTGGATTCCTTTTGGATGTTGTAGTCCGCTAGTGTCCGGCCATCCTCGAGTTGCTTTCCAGCAAAAATCAACCGCTGCTGGTCTGGGGGAATCCCTTCTTTGTCCTGGATTTTGGCCTTCACATTGTCAATGGTATCGGAACTCTCCACCTCAAGAGTAATGGTCTTGCCGGTGAGAGTCTTCACAAAGATCTGCATGCCACCCCTGAGGCGAAGAACCAAGTGTAGGGTTGATTCCTTCTGGATGTTGTAATCAGCCAGGGTGCGCCCATCCTCGAGCTGCTTGCCAGCAAAGATGAGCCTCTGCTGGTCAGGAGGGATTCCCTCCTTGTCTTGAATCTTGGCCTTGACATTATCAACCGTGTCCGAGCTTTCAACCTCAAGGGTAATGGTCTTGCCGGTGAGGGTCTTCACAAAGATCTGCATGCCACCCCTGAGGCGAAGAACCAAGTGTAGGGTTGATTCCTTCTGGATGTTGTAATCAGCCAAAGTGCGCCCATCCTCGAGCTGCTTGCCAGCAAAGATGAGCCTTTGCTGGTCAGGAGGGATTCCCTCCTTGTCTTGAATCTTGGCCTTTACATTGTCGATTGTGTCTGAACTCTCAACCTCAAGGGTGATGGTCTTGCCAGTAAGAGTTTTCACAAAGATCTGCATCTGAAAGATTCAAGGAAATAATTAGACATACGTATATAAAACAAGCTGTTATTGTTAGGCCATAACCGCAAGAAACAGCAGGTAATAACAAGCCAGGTCACATTCAGTTCTACACTCTTTGAGGCTTTATTTCCATTCAGACCTTAACTGCATGCAGGATCTGCACTAGTTGGGATATGAAAAGATCAGATTGTTCAGTGAAACGTTATAGCACTACAGTCTTCAAGAATAAGTAAATAATTATTGTATTCAGAGCATCCAATCAAGACAGATCAAAACGCCAGTCCACATAGCGCCAATCAATAGATAAACACCAACTATCTATTTTCAATACACAAACCCTATGTGCAGTGCTATAATTGCAAGAAACAGCAGGTAATAACAAGCCAGTCAAAGAGCTCAAATCTATAGTGCCTACCAATAAATAAACACCACAGACATCATCTCAGACAACAATTCTCTAGATACTGTTAGTAAACCACAAGGCCTGCTATCATCGTGGCTTCAACAAGTCATCACAGATATGGAGACTAGATGCACGCAACAGGTGTACACAACATTCGAGATTAGCTAAAATCATGCCATCCACAAAGTCATACGAACTCAGTTTCCTTTAAAGGATCGACACAGGCAAAGCCAACGTCAAACCATTCCCCTAGACGCAGCAGCCTTCCTAAAGAATGCAGATCTACGAAGAAATTCCAAAAACCTAATTTCAGGCAGGAAGGACAATCATCGGGACCGGAAAGCAGATCATATCACTCGGCATACAATCGGTAGCATCTCTCCAAGCAAAAAAGCCAGACCATAGCTCAATCGATCAAAAAAAGTTTGCACGACTCTGCGCTACGCCTAGAAGAACAAGCAGCGATCTATTCGAAGAGAAACCTAGCAACCTAATCCCAAATCAGAAAGCTGAACATCTAGAAGATAAAAGCAGATCATACGACTCCGCGCATAGAGGTCCGTACTCTGGCGAGATCTTCAACATACAATCTCATCGCCGTGATTCCATCAGAGGAAAAAAAAAAAAAAAACCAGATCAAAGCTCCAAATCAATAGGAAAAACTCCGCATACGTCTTCGATCTAGGAGGAAGGAACGATTGAATTGAAACAGCAAAGAACGATCGAGATCGAGATCTTGGTAAAGAGAATCGAGAGAAATCACCTTGAGAAAGGAGATCTGAAGAGACGCTGCTGAGAGATCGGCCGAAGAGAGAATTCGATGAAGGCGTCTGAAGAAATTATGAAGCTCTCGATGGGGTTCGGGTCCCTATTTAGGCTCGAATGCCGCCTTAAAATTGGCATCTTCTCGATGACGAGACCGAGGCGCGTCGTTTCCGAGACCGACTCGTGCGATGTAAAATCCAAGTCGCGCCAAGATTAGGTTCCCTTGTGGGGACCGGGAATAGACGCAGACCACGCGCTCCTAACTAATAGACGCGCACCACGCGCTCGCTTCTTCTCCATCGACTAATGGGACAGATGATTTATACTTTCTCCATTTTATTCCTAATAAAGTATCATTGCATATGAAAAAAAAAAAAAAAATACACAATTTGGACATACAGCATAGTTGCATTTCAGTGGTATATTTGAAATGCCTCTTAATTTATTTTTTTCTGGATATTATGTAAATGAAAAGTTTTCGCTAGAAAATCTTAACAATGCCCATGTCTAAATCTGTCATTTCCGGTGAAGAGAGTGTGGCCACAGAAGAAGCTACAATCAAGATTAATTTTTTTTTAATTAGGCCACCGAGGTGATCATTTACACAATTCGTTTGGAATTGGATTCATATTATTGAAAATACAAAATCAAGGGTTTGGCTATACGAAAATCACTTTTAATGAAGACTGTCTCATGTACTTTTGATCTGTGTAAAATGGCGAATGGCGATCACATAATTATAGTCGAACGACCGTCAATGTAATTATGCATACTTCTTAGTAGTCATGGCCAAAACAACTTATACATGAACAACTTATAATTATGCTTCGAATATCAATACAGGAGCAGTGCGCTGCATGCTATTATACATCATAGGCGTTTGATCAACCCCTTAGAAAATGAATGATTAACGTCTCTTGATGGACTGTAACAAGCGAAACCGAAGATATCACGACCAGTAGAGAACATCAAAGACTTGATTGATTAATCCTCAATGTATTCAAGAATTTCTTGCATTTTTCACGAAGGAAATTGGAGATAATTCTTTCGGCAGCATTTGCATGGCCACATCAACGTGGAGGCTGAGACGCCGCGAATAGACTATGAGAAACCGCAGTCTCAGTCGAAATGTGCAAAGTGGCAATCGCACGATCATCTCTTCGCTCATGATCGAACAAAAGGCTGGCCGATCACTGTGCATGCCAACAGCTACTTTTGCGTTACGTGTTAGTCCAAACCCGCCGTTCCCTCCATGCACAAGGCCACCGCCTCCAAAATGGCAGAAGCCCTAGGCCCTGACAAACAATCTCACCGTCCACGTACTCCACATGCAAACCCCAAAGCTTCTCTACATAAACCACCCGCCATGTCCCTTTATCACTCACCGAAACACAGAGCAATCAATCTCACTCTCTCGTGAAAAAACCCACAATGGCGAAGCTTGCCACCCTTGCAGCGATCCTTGGAGTCCTCCTGGTGATGTCCCACGCCGTCGCGGCCAACCGCGCCACCATAACCACGGTTGACATCGATGAGCCCGAGAACCAGAGGCGCCGTGGTGGCGGGAGATGCGAAGAGGAGCTTGACCACTGCGAGCAGCTCTTTGAGGACGTGATAAGGTATGGCGGCCATGGTCGCCAGTTCGGCGGCGACCAGTACGGCGAACGCCAGTATGGTGGCCGGGGAAGGGGGCAATTTGGCGGCCAAGACCAGTGCTCAGGCCAGCAGCTGAGGCAGTCGAGGCACTTCGGGCAGTGCTGCCAGGAGCTGAGGCAGCTGGACGACCGATGCCGGTGCGAGGGACTGAGGGAGGTCATTAGAGAGCAGCTGGGTGGGTACGGAGGTCAGGGATCGCAAGGAGACGAGAGGAGGTGCGCGAGGAACCTGCAGAACATGTGCGGGTTGGGTCAGTCCTGTGACGCCAGAGGCATTTGGTATTGAAGCAGTCGAGGCTCGAGCTAGAACTCAAGATCAGAATGAAGATGTGAGTGGCGTTTCATAATAAAGAGGTGACTGTGTCTTTTGGCTCTCGGAGTTGCGAGACACGGTGACTTTAGTAGTAAGAGAGGAGAGACTAGAAACCACCACACCATCGTGTGGTTTTCTTATCTTAATCTTTTGTTTTTAATCACGTGTATGTTGAGAGCGTATGTACGGCTATGTACCCCCCGACCATCTTTATCCCAAATAAAATCTGATCTTTGCTTTCTTTGGTGATCGATTAATAATTGATAATATGTAATGATGAGTGACCTCGATAAATCGTACGCGAAATGTTTCATGCATGCATGCATGGGCAGTGCCAGGAAGAGTCGCGCAGATTGGATTTGCTTCTTGTAATTGCAATATTTGCGGTCAATTTGTAAACTTTTTACGTAATTTAGAATATTTGGATGAGGTATATAATCTACACTTTAGGCTTCCGGACATGGAGGCAAGCTAATAAACATATATGAATTTACAAATTGGTATTTAATTCTGTTAAATTATGTATGTCTCGAGTTGGAGACAAATCTATATTGTGGAAAAGCATGTAAGTTAAAAGACAAAATCTTGCATATCAGAAAATTGCTCTAGTGTTGACGTTGGCTTGATATTTTGGTGTTGGACTCCAGTGGTTAAGGAAAGCCTATTGTTGACTTTGTTTAAAATATGCAGAAATTAATTCCCGTATTGAAGTCGGAGGACTTTGAATAGGAAAGTTAATCAACATGATTCGGTTAAGAATAATGCTTAACTAATGGCCACAAATTTCACTTTGCGGAAACTAGTGACTTCCTCCACCGGTTTCCTCAATTACAAATACGTATTTAGAGACTTCTATAAATCTTATATTTGAATATTATTACTGGGACCAGTTTTCCCAATATGAAAAATACATTTTTTTTTTTTTTAAAATTTTAAAGTAATCAACTTCTGCTAACGGACTCTCATCTCACCTCTCATCTCACCACACGTCGCGTGCTATGCTTGTAAATAAAAAACTTGCCAACAGCCTACTATACGATCTAGGTGAGTCCATCACGCTGATATAAGACTTATAAAAGATTCCAAAAAAAAAAAAAAAATCTACGTGAGTCCATCACGCTGATATAAGACTTATAGAAGTTAAAAAAAAAACAAAGAAACGTGTTTGTAATTTAGGAAACCGGTGGAGGAAGTCGCCAGTTTTCTCAAAGTGAAATATGTGGCCATTAGTTGACCGTCTGGCCGTCACTTTGGGTCAGACGGTCAGCTGAACATTGCTCTTCGATTAAACTTGGGTTTCATATAGAGAAAAGAGTAGCTAACGGTGCCGTTAGCTTCCAAATCCTATTGGTGGATTCTCCACCTCAAATGTTTACAAGGAAACCTGTTGCCTTAAAAAGAATTAATGAAAATCTCACAAGTCCAACCTGTTGCTATGAACTTGGAAAATAAATATATGGCCAGAATTGCACCGTCATTTATTATAGGTAACAGTACTGTCATCTAAGCAAAGTCCTTTCATATCACGAAATGTATGTATGTATGTAAGTATGTGTGTGTTTTTCCTGAAGTTAATCTTGATGAGAAAGTGCTGAAAGTGCTTGTTCGTGAAATGCTTTACATCCAATTAGAGTTCGGTCTCGATGGGATTTCATCCGAGGGAATTGTTCACAAGTGTTTTATAGTAGCCGATGGAAAGCCTTGCGTTAAGAATTTGTTTAATTTCTTCATGATATTGAAAGATTATTTCACGAGAAATTATGGAACTAAACACTTAATAAGTTAATAAGTTATTGAATGTAATTAAGAACTTAATAAGTTATTGAATGTAATTAAGAACTGAGAAACACCAAGAGTGCTTAAGTGACTCAAATGTAATTATAATTTCCAAGAATGTTTTTAAGCGACTCAAATGTAATTGTAATTTCCGTTGCTCTCAAATCTAAACAAAAAATATATATATAAATAAATCCAGAAGAAGTTTTGATCTATGACTTTGGATCAATATGTCGTTCCGTGTTACATGCCGACATGACTATAGCTATGTGGACATTGAAGCAATTTTCGGATATGCAAGATTTGACTTTCAAATTTAATGCTTATACACAATTTTATTTGGGTTAACCGACTCAAACTCGAGGACCCATTCGTATATAATTTAACAGAAGTAAAGACCCATTCGTAGTTTCATATGTTTATTAGCTTGCCTCCATATCGCGTAAAGTCTAGATTATAACTCCTCTATATATTCTAAATTATGTAAAAAATTGACAAATTGACCGCAAATATTGCAGTTACATAAAAGCAAATCCAATCAACTCGGCGCTGCCCATGCATGCATGAAGCATTTTGCGGACGATTTATCGAGGTCACTCATCTTTGACATAATATTAATTTATCACCAAAGAAAGCTAAGATCAGATATTATTTGGGATAAAGATGGTCGGGCGGTACATAAGCCGTACATACGCTCTCAACATACACGTAATTAAAAACAAAAGATAAGTTTCTAGTCACTCCCTAGTACTAAAGAGTAAAGTCACCGTGTCTCGCAACTCTGAGAGCCAAAAGACACAGTCACCTTTTTATTTTGAAACGCCACTCACATCCTCATTCTGATCTTAGTCCTAGCTCCAGCCTCGACTGCTTCATTACCAAATGCCTCTGGCGTCGCACGACTGACCCAACCCACACGTGTTATGCAGGTTCCTCGCGCACCTCCTCTCGTCTTCTTGCGATTCCCGACCGCCGTACCCACCCAGCTGCTCTCTAATGACCTCCCTCAGTCCCTCGCACCGGCATCGGTCTTCCAGCTGCCTCAGCTGCTGGCAGCACTGATTGAAGTGCCTCGACTGCCTCAGCTGCTGGCCTGAGCATTGGTCTTGGCCGCCAAATTGCCCCCGGCCGCCGTACCGGCGTTCGCCATACTGGTCACCGCCGAAGCCATACGGGCGTTCTCCGTACTGGTCGCCGCCAAACTGCCTGCGTTCACCATACTGGTCGCCGCCGAACTGGCGGCCGCGGCCGCGCCTTATCGCGTCCTCAAAGAGCTGCTCGCAGTGGTTGAGCTGCTCTTCGCATCTCCCGCCGCCATGGCGCCTTTGGTTCTCGGGCTCATCGATGTCGACCGTGGTTATGGTGGCGCGGTTGGCCGAGACGGCATGGGACATCACCAGGAGGACTCCAAGGATCGCTGCGAGGGTTGCAAGCTTCGCCATCGTGGGTTTTTTTCACGAGAGAGTGAGATTGATTCCTGGTATGATTGCTTTGTGTTTCGGTGAGTGATAAAGGGACATGGCGGGAGGTTTATATAGAGGAGCTTTGGGGTTTGCATGTTGAGTACGTGGATGGTGAGGCCTAGGGCTTTTGTCATTTTTGGAGGTGGTGGCCTCGTGCATGAAGGGAACGGCGGGTTTGGACTAACACGTAACGCAAAAGTAGCTGTCGGCATGCACAGTGGTCAGCCAGCCTTTTGTTCGATCGAGGGAAGAGGTGATCGTGCGATTGCCACTTGCACATTTTGAGTGGGACTGCGATTTTTCATTGTCCGTTCGCAGCGTCTCAACCTCCACGTTGATGTGGCCATGCAAATGCTGCCGAAGAGTTATCTCCATTTTTTCCTTGAAAATTGTGTTAGCTGAAGAAAGACCGAAAGATTCCGATTATTCATAATGAGCAAATCTCGTGTCTAATCAGAATCAAATGCGGAAACGTGAAAAATTATGTACTGAACCCCAGCCATTAATAAGTTCGATTGAAGAATCGGATTCACAAAGCCTTGAACGAATGATGAATGTGTAGTTCTAACCAATCGTCCTCTTAACGATGGCGTGTTTTCATAATGAGGGGGTTTAGCTTAAACCTTTATTTATATTTCCATTCGCACACTTTCATATAGCTCGCAGCCTTTCATATAACTTCTTCTATCAATACAGTTGTTATGACATTGAGCATTTGTTGAGGTTAATGGACAATTATCACGCAACTTAGTGTGGACAATAAAACGTCAACAAAATTAATGTGGGCAATAATAAAATGAATGTGGGTCACATTAACGATATAATAACAAAATGGAATCGCACAGCACAATCCCCGATCTCTCACTCAAGTAATTATTGTCTCTGCAAGCTGCTTCTTGAATATATTGAAGATTAATCAATTAAGTCTTTGATGTTCTCTACTGGTCATAATATCTTCGGTTTCGCTTGTTAAAGCCCATCAAGAGACGTTAATCATTCATTTTCTAAGGGGTTAATCAAACGCCTATGATGTATTATAGTATGCAGTACACTGCTCGTGTATTGATATTCGAATGCCTGGTTTATGTAAAAAAGCACGCATGAATCGGAAGTACATTAACGGTTGTTGACTATAATTATGTGGTCGCCATTCGCCATTTTAAAATACATGAATCGAAAGTACACGAGACGGTTTTCATTAAAAGCAATTCTCATATAGCCAAATCCCTGATTTTGTATTTTCAATAATACGAATCCAATTACAAACAAATTGTGTAAATTATCACCTTGGTGGCCTAATGAAAAAATTTCTTTGAATAAATTTTGATCTTGATTGTAACTTCTTCTACGGCCACACTCTCTTCACTGAAAATGACGCATTGTTAGATTTTCAAGTGAAAAATTTTCATTTACATAATGTTAAAAAAAAAACAGTAAGAGGCATTGCAAGTTATTGCGTGACTTTTCTCCAATTTAGTCTTGACTAGTTTTAAGTTATTAATTTTCATTTGAGTTCCTTATCAACGTTTTTTTTTTTCCTCAAGTTTACAAACTTTACTATTCAGTCTCCACTTTTACTTGTTTTGTTTACTAATTTTAAAATTTACCAAATCCTTTTGGAAATTACCACAATTTGAATAATTACCTTCGTTTCTCCTATTAAGTTACCAATTGGTATTACTTTACCAACTCTTTCTAATTAAGTTACCAATATTTATTTGTTTTCTTTCATTATACCGTTTGCTTATCTGTAACAAAAAAGGAACTGCTTTTGTTATCTTTTAAGAACTTTTATTTGCCTTTCTTATCAACACCTTGAATTTTCCAACTACTGTGTGAAATTACCAACCTCTTTTTTGTGACTTATTGGCCAAACTTTTCATCGATTAGGTTACTATATAGTTTTTGGTTACTAACTCTAATTCAATTATTTACCAACATTTATTTGGTTTTTTCCAAGTTTACCAACTTTTATATTGAGTTACCACTATTATTTGCTTTACTTACCAACCACTTTCTATGATTGTGTTGCCAATTAATTTTGCGTTACTTATTCTTATTCGAGTTAGTTACTGACAACTATTTCATTTTTTCTTTAATTTACCAACTTTTCTGATCTTTTACAAATTTTTATTTATCTTTTTCTAATGCGTTAAATTTACCATCTATAATCTGAAATTACCATTGAGTAAAAAAAATTGTGAAAGTATTAAAATGAAGCACCCAAACCCTGACAATGTCACCATCCACGTACTCTCCATGCAAATCGACCGTGAAAAATCACTTTCCCACTCAAAATGTGTAAGCCACCTTTTCATTACGTGTTATCCCAGACGCACCGTTTCCTCCACGCCAAGGGCACCAGCCACGTACTCCACATGCGTAATCTAAACTCCTTTATAAAAACCACCCACCATTTCTCTCCTCACTCACCGAAAAAAGAAATGGAGAGGAAACGAAAAGAAAGAGGAAAAAGAATAAAAAAATTGCCCACGTCAGCGCCAACCGTGCCACGAAAGACGGTCGGCGTCTACGTCAGTAATTTCCTGCTTAAATTGGCCAGATGCATTTGTTGGAAATATATTGGAGAAATAGAATCACAATGCAGTCAGACTTTGAGGCGTGTAATTACTCTCTTTTATGATCAAATTTCCCTCACAAGGTTGCTATAGGGTTCTGGCAAATTTCCTTCATGATACAACAAAGTCACGGTGAGAATATTGGATAGCAATTCTAGTAAATCTCCTAAAACTCTCTCACGAAACAATGAAATATTGGCTATTTAGAAAGAAGACGAAAATGGAAGTTATTTTGTTCGTTCTGTTTTTCTCTCTTGAAATGAACCGAAATTGTCCTATATATAAAATATAGAACGCACCTCTTGGTTTGTAAACTGTCACTACGGACACACCCATTCATGTCCGAAGAATTGCAATTCGGACATAACCTTTCAAGTATGAAAATTGTCAATTTCGGACACACCATTTCAAGTCTTAAATCGAACAATTTTGTCTGAACAGTCACGAGCCAAAAATTAATTTCAAAATTAAAAAAAATAATAATTGTTGATTAAGGCTTATTTTGGTCCGCGACGCACAAGCGTACTAAGTGCACCTAATAATCGTGCCAAAATCGCGCAATTATTCGCGCACCTGCACGCAGGTATTGTGGAGTTTAGCCCACTCACACATTTCTCTATTTACAATAGTAGATAATGCTTTAACTAATAAAGAGATCAGAACTTTCCTTTCTTTCCTATGTGAGACAAGGAAAATGCCTTATGTATTTGTTTTACAAACAAACACCAACAGCATTGAATTTGTATCAATGTAAAAAGGTTTAAGATTGAATTGGTACAAATGTAAAAATGTTTAATATTAAATTTGTACAAACACAATAGGTTTAGAATTTTTTTGTACTTTTCCGTATATGTTTACTTTTTTGCACTTATATGCAGTTAAAAGAAAGTTATTCAAGCGTAAGTATGCGCAGGCTTTGTCTTGATAATGTTCAATGAAAATATATTCCAACACCCTCCCCAGGGCCGAGGAACTTGAGTTCGACCCTCAAGCATTCAGATTGCGGTACTCGATTTCAAGACGCCGCCTAGAAATAGTGTTCGCATGGGGAAGCATTAATATTCAATTGAAGAAGTCCTTTTTTGAAAAAAAGAAAATTGATCACATAGAAATATATAGGCTTAAGTATACTAGAAGTGCCATAATTTGGCATGGATGGACACTTTAGTGCCATAATTTCTAAAAGGTACACTTAAGTGCCAAAATCGGAGAATAAAGGAACATTTAAGTGCCAACGGCGAGATTTTTTGACCAAAATGCTGACGTGTCTTTTTCCGGCGAGAATTTTCAATAATGTGACATTTTTTTAAAAAAATTTAAGCCACATAGACTTTTTGCTAATTTTTTCTTTCGTTTTATAATTTTCCCTTTTATTTTTTCATCCTCCTTCCTCTGGCCAACGAACCAGAGGGAGGTCCGGCAAGGCCATGGAGGTCGGCCTCACCATGGCTGTGCGAGGCTAGCGAGGCCATGGAGGTCGGCCTTGCGGTCGTCACTGGGCGAGGCTCGACCTCACCCAGATCTGGCAAGGTCGACCTCGCCGCCATCGTTAGGCGAGGCTTGACCTCGCCCAAATCTGACGAGGTCGAGCCTTGCCCAAGCTAGGCGAGGGTGAGGTCTGCCTCGCCTAGCAACGGCGAGGCCAACCTCGCCCATGGTCTCATCGACTGTCACCGGCTATTCCTCTGGCCGACGAGCCAGGGGTAGAAGACAATGGAAAAAAAAAAAGAAAAATCGAAAAAAGAGAGAAAAAATTAAGAAAAGCATTTATTTTACTAAAGGGGCTAGCGACGGTGAGGCCATGGGCGAGGTTGGCCTCGTCGTCGTCGATGGGCGAGGTCAGCCTCGTCGTCGTTGCTGGGCGAGGCTCGACCTCGCCCATATCTGGCGAGGTCGGCCTCGTCGTTGTCGTTGGGTGAGGCTCGACCTCACCCAGATCTGGCGATGGCGAGGCTGACCTCGCCCATGGCGCTGTCAATCGTCGCTGACTGTTCCTCTAGCCGACGAGCCAGAGGAAGAAGACAATGGAAAAAAAATTGAAAAAAAAATTGAAAAAAATTAATAAAATTAAAATATTATTTGAAAAATATTAGAATATTATTTTAAAAAATTGCCACGTCAGCACTGCCGAGCCACATAAGCTAAAACTATTAATAAAATAAGGCCATGTCAGATTTCCGGCAAACTCGCCGGAGTTGACACTTAAGTGTCATACTTTTTTTTAAAAAAATAGCACGTAAGTGTACTTTTTAGAAATTGTGGCACTAAAGTGTCCACCCGTGCCAAATTATGACACTTTTAGTATACTTTAGCTTAAATATATAATTCACTGTAAATATCTTTATGCAAAGTCGATCTCGCATTGTATTGGAATATTTAAATATTAAACAACGCATTTATATAATAGCTTGTCCCACAAAATCTCATATAGTATCAAAACAAAAAGTCTTTAAGTTCGAATATTCTAGACCCCTATTTGTCTTCCCAATTATATATTTCGAGCCTTGGTTTACGCCAAAGTAGGCCTCCTAAGGGCAAAAAAACACTAGCATAAGAAAATGAAATGAGTTTGAATGAATTCCACGTGTCCCACAATGAAGTATTTTGTTGGTATTTATTCTTTCGATTTGGCTCTTTTGCGCTAGGAGAAATAATAGTTAGGTTAGTTTTATTTTTGGCTTTCTTTTCGCCATCTTGGAGTGTATCCTGGAGTCTTAGACGGAGAAATTTAATCCACAAATGCTAAGAAATAGGGTCAACCTCCAAAATAATCGGTCGGATATAACTTCATAAACAAGCGTTTTCCTATAGATATTTTTCTACAACAAACCTTCGCCGGAAATTAAAAATCACTTTTTACTAAAACCGGTAATATTAATTGTCCCTCAGATGTATCCTAGATAAACTTGCCTTGTGTCGATTGTGGCATAAGACTTATATGCTTAACATTTCATAAATTATGATGACAGAAATTTATATGTTATTGCATACAAATTAATAAAACACATCAATAGTCGTAATGAGTTTATAGTTAAATAAAGTATTATATTTTGGTAATAAACCATTGGCCATAATCATTGTTTAATATGGATGAAATATAACATAAACAGCTAATACTCATAATATATCAAGCGTCAACAACATTGTAGCTACTTACACGAATTATCGTGAAGTTGTTTGTAAGTTATATTAAAGATTATCCTACTACCAGCAGAGGGAGGGAGAGCAAAGGAATAAGGATATTCAACGAATTTTCTAACACATGTAGATTTTCAGTTATAAACTTCTTCTTCTGTTTTTGCCAATTGAGTCCTAAACTTTTTGCGTTTGTGTCAATGCAGTCTATTTGGCCGGCCGGTCAAAATAATAAAATTTTTTTTATTTTTAAATGTTTTTTCAAACTTTTTAATTAATTTTTTTATTTTCTTTCTTCTTTTCTTCCTTCAACGCTTTTTGCTTGTGGCCAGTTTGGATCGCTGGAGCTCACCGGTCACTGGGCGAGGGTTGCAAAGCCCTCGTCGGCCGCTGATAAAGGCGGCCTCACCCGCAATCGGCAAGTCACGGGTGAGGCTAGCCTCGCAACCCATCGCCCAGTCTTGCCCAACCTCGCAACCCATCCCCTGCGGCCTCATGCACCTCGCCCAATGGTCGGCCGAAGCCACAAGCAGAAAGCAACGAAGGAAGAAAAAGAAATTAAAGAAATCG
>BCNH02000006.1:1956196-1979457 GCA_001662345.2 Metrosideros polymorpha var. glaberrima
TCTCTACTTCCACGTAGAATTAGCGCCAAAGAACCGGTCCCACTTTGGTTGAGGAGAACAGAAAAGGGGCACTCTGTTTCATCAATTCGTATGCTCGAATGTTAAGATCCAGCAGTGACGGGGGGACCTTTCTTGTAGAGATTATGAGAAGAGAGAATAATGGTAAAGATATATATACATCACAATCTCTACGTAAAATCAAATTTTTATTTTTCTCTCACATTGCAGAGTGAGTCAATCATAGTAACGGAGAAATGTAGGAGGAGCTAATCATGTTCGCACTTTGAAGTGACGCTGCATTTGGTTTATGCAAGAAATAGAATTTCAAATTTCATTTTTTAAGATAGAAAGTTGTCTAACGATTTATTTCTTGGCATTTTTGGAACACCAGTGACCTTAAAAGCATCTCTCTATTATTTTGGCACTTCCATAGCATGACTTCTTCTTCCTGTTGGAGTGATTTTCACGCTTGCCCACTAAAAAATGGTGATAAATGGTAAACTCTCTCGCCATATTTCTATAGATAGGTAAATGTGGAGACTGAAAATCCTAATAGATCGAACCGCAAAAGGAGATATTGTAGCACCAAAGACGGGGGTAAATAGGCAATCACACCAAAGAGTCTCAAATTATGTTCCAAGGCAGTCCATCACGACATCATAGCTTGACCATGGCAAACCAACCTAATAGACAGACAAACTTGACAGTATGAAAACCCTTTGGTGGCATGAAAACTCAGAAACCACCACGGAGACGGAGGACCAAGTGTAGAGTCGACTCTTTCTGGATGTTATAGTCAGCCAAAGTCCTCCCGTCTTCGAGCTGCTTCCCGGCAAAGATCAGCCTCTGCTGGTCAGGTGGGATGCCCTCCTTATCCTGGATCTTCGCCTTCACGTTGTCAATGGTGTCTGAACTCTCCACTTCCAAAGTGATAGTCTTTCCGGTCAGGGTCTTGACAAAGATCTGCATCCCACCACGCAGACGGAGGACAAGATGGAGCGTCGACTCCTTTTGAATATTGTAATCGGCCAGTGTCCGGCCATCCTCGAGCTGTTTCCCTGCAAAAATCAACCGCTGCTGGTCTGGGGGAATGCCTTCCTTGTCCTGTATCTTCGCTTTGACATTATCAATCGTGTCCGAGCTCTCGACTTCCAAAGTGATAGTCTTGCCAGTCAGAGTCTTCACAAAAATCTGCATGCCTCCCCTCAGGCGCAGAACCAAGTGAAGAGTGGACTCTTTCTGGATGTTGTAATCCGCCAAAGTCCTACCATCTTCTAGCTGTTTCCCGGCAAAAATAAGCCTCTGCTGATCCGGGGGAATGCCTTCCTTGTCCTGAATTTTCGCTTTGACGTTGTCGATGGTGTCAGAGCTCTCAACTTCCAAAGTGATTGTTTTCCCAGTAAGGGTCTTCACAAAAATTTGCATTCCTCCTCTGAGACGGAGGACCAAGTGAAGGGTGGATTCCTTTTGGATGTTGTAGTCTGCAAGCGTCCTGCCATCCTCGAGCTGCTTGCCAGCAAAGATCAACCGCTGCTGGTCTGGGGGGATCCCTTCTTTGTCCTGGATTTTAGCCTTCACATTGTCAATGGTATCGGAACTCTCGACCTCCAGAGTAATTGTCTTGCCAGTGAGGGTCTTCACAAAGATCTGCATGCCACCTCTCAGACGAAGCACCAAATGGAGGGTGGATTCCTTCTGGATGTTATAATCAGCCAGGGTGCGACCATCCTCGAGCTGCTTGCCTGCAAAGATGAGCCTCTGCTGGTCTGGGGGGATTCCCTCCTTATCTTGAATCTTGGCCTTGACATTATCAATCGTGTCAGAGCTTTCAACCTCGAGGGTAATGGTCTTGCCGGTGAGGGTCTTCACAAAGATCTGCATGCCACCCCTAAGGCGAAGAACCAAGTGTAGGGTTGATTCCTTTTGGATGTTGTAATCAGCCAGGGTGCGCCCATCCTCGAGCTGCTTGCCAGCAAAGATGAGCCTCTGCTGGTCAGGAGGGATTCCCTCCTTGTCTTGAATCTTGGCCTTGACATTATCAACCGTGTCCGAGCTTTCAACCTCGAGGGTAATGGTCTTGCCGGTGAGGGTCTTCACAAAGATCTGCATGCCACCCCTAAGGCGAAGGACCAAGTGTAGGGTTGATTCCTTCTGGATGTTGTAATCAGCCAAAGTGCGCCCATCCTCGAGCTGCTTACCAGCAAAGATGAGCCTTTGCTGGTCAGGAGTGATTCCCTCCTTGTCTTGAATCTTGGCCTTTACATTGTCGATTGTGTCTGAACTCTCAACCTCAAGGGTGATGGTCTTGCCAGTAAGAGTTTTCACAAAGATTTGCATCTGAAAGATTCAAGGAGATAAATAGACAATATATAAAACAAGATTAGATCCACACAATTGTATAGAAAACAAGGTGTACGTGTTATGCAATAATTGCAAGAAATAGCAGGTAAACAAGCCAGGTTAGATTCAGTTCACAATCTTTGAAACTTTATTTTCATGCAGAGCTTAACTGCATGCAGAATCTGCACTAATTGGAATATAAAAGGACCACACTGTTCAGCGAAACATATATAGCAGCGCTACATTCTTCCATGAAGATACTTCAAAAATAAGAAAGCAATTATCATACTCAGAGCACCCAAGCAAGATAGATCAAAACACCAGACCCCATAGCGCCAATCAACAGATAAACACCAACCATCTATTTCCAATACACAAACCGTATCTGTGATGCCATAATTGCAAGAAACAGCATGTAATAACAAGCCAGTCAAAGAGCTAAAATCCAAAACGCCAACCATTAAATAAACACCACAGATATAATCTCAGACAACAATACTCCAGGTTATGTTAGTAAATCACAAGGCCTACTATCATCATGGCTTCAACAAATCATCAGAGATACGGAAACTAGATGAAAGATGCAAGCCAACAGGTGTAAACAACATTCGAGATTAGCTAAAATCACACCATCAACAAAGTCATACGAACTCAGTTTCCTTTGAAAAATCGAACTTTCCCTAGACGCAGCCTTCACAAGGTTGCAGATCTATGAAGAAGATTTCAAAAACCCAATTTTGGGCGAGAAGGACAAGCATCAGGACGAGAAAGCAGATCGTATCACTTGGCATACAGTTGGTAGCATCTCGCCAAGCAAAAAGCCAGACCAAAGCTCAATCAATCAGAAAGACTCTGCACAACTCGGCTCTACACCTGGAAGAACAAACAATTGAAACAGAAAACCAGCTTCGAAGGCAAGCTAGATTCGTCAAGAGAAGACCGACACACGCAAGACCAACGCATTAAGCCTCGCAAGAGCACCGATCTACTCGAAGAAGAAGCTTAAGAACCTAATCCCAAATCAGCAAGCTGAGCATCTACACATAGAGGTCCGCAATCTAGCCAAATCTCTCGAAGGGAAATACAATCTCATCGCCTTGAATTCATCAAAGTAACACCAGATCAAAGCTCAAATCAATAGAAAAACTTCGAACCCCAGACCTCGAGGAAGAACCAATCGAATTGAAGCAACGAAACCCAAAAGAGATCGGGATCTAGGGTTTTCCGGAAGAAGAGAATCGAGAGAATTTACCTTGAGGGAAGAGATCTGAAGAGAATCGGAGAAGTCGATCGCGAAGAGAAATTGATAATGGCGTCTAAGGAAATCGTGAAGCCCTAGAGCAGGTTCGGGTTGTATTTATAGGCCTTAATGCCGCACCTTCTCGCTGACGACACCGAGGAGGCGCGTTGTTTCCGAGACCGACTCGTGCTGTCTAGAGAAAACTCGTACTTTTTATTTTATTTTATTTTTCTAGGATTTTTTAAGACAAATTATTATTATTTTTCTCGACGAACAAGTATGAGAGAGAAGACCCCTTCTTATTTCTATATTAAATAATAGAGAGGAGACGAGCAGCTTGGTTTTTATTTGAAGTATAAAATTCAATTTCAAACTGATCTTCCCACCTACTAACAAAATTCGGCACATCTCAATCGTTTTAATCATGGGGACCTTTGTATAAAATTCAATTTGAAACTGATCTTGCCACCTGCTGAACAAAATTTGGCATATCTCAAACATTTTAATGATGGGGACCTTTGTTGAATGATGTCATGGCCCCCTCCGCAACATTTATTTAATCTCCAATTGCTGATGTTGTCTTCTGACCAACTTAAACCTTATCCCTACTAATCCTAATCTTCGTCAGATATTGCTCATAGAAGCTTGGGTGGTTGGATGACCTACTAGCCTCTTATTTTTCTAAGGAAGTAAAATATTTTATGTTCATGATCAAGCAGGTATTAGATTAAATTATTGCAGTTACATAAAGCAGAAAACTCACCTTTGGTTGGTCGACAAGATGGCAATGGATTAAAGCCCGCCACATTCACCGTTACATAAGAAAGGACTGAACTGGTTGGTTTTGGGTAGCTCTCGGTTCCAAGTGCGGAATCGAACCGCCCAAACCAGACTAGACCAATTTTTTTTTTCCTTTTATTAAAGAATAAAGAAAAAGAAATTGTCAAAACCCTAAGCCGAACCAATCTAACCTGGAAATTGGACTTGATCAGACCATTCCTGGACCTACCGATCCTGTTTTTGATTCTAGGGTGGAAACAGCCCAGCACGGAAAACCAATCACCCCTACTTCACGTGGCGCGATCCAGTATCGAGACAGTACGATAAAGGAATATCGGAATGGTCCGAAAAGGATTGAGAGTTGAAGAGGGCTGTGGGTGATTTCTGGGCCTTTTGGCCCCAGGATCTCCATGGGACACGGTTGAGCCCAACCGAAGCATCGCTCTCCGGACCAGGGAAATCAAAATCCATTCAAGTTACGATCGATCAAGCTGAAGCTCGTGCGGATCATCTCTTTCGGTTTGGATTCCGCGGGTCATGAACTGGTAAGTTGAATCTTCGATTATTTCAGTGCCGTCGAGAACTGCGTGGTCTTGTTGTTCTAGATTTTAGTATCGAAGATGAATTTTCTGATTGTTTCGACATGTGAAACGTGATTCATGTAGCCTTTTCTGACTCTGCCATTGGAATTCGAAACGTTTGAGGGTGTTTTTTTCTTTTCCCTGAGACCTCATTCATGCATCAGGTTTCTGGGATATCTCGATGTTAACTTCAGCATGGAATTTTCATTTCATTACCTTACTGGGATTTCTCAGTTTCAGTTTTTCAGCATGAGTTCTGTTGTTCAGCTCGACATCATTCACCATTAGATATGAGGTAATTGGCAACTCTGCGAAATTGCAACCCTTTTTGTCATTCAGTTTATCTTTGCGAATTCCCGCAGTTTTGCATCATTAGTAATTTTGACAGACTTCATCATCACTGCCGTGAACATAACTGTCGAATCCCAATAAAGCATGCAGCTGCTTACCTTTGGAATCTTCAATCACAGTGCATGCTTGAAGCCGCGAAAATCGTTAACCAAGAAAATGCCAAGAACGAAAATTTTATGTCTTTGGAACATGCCAGTTGCTAGTTGCGCTGTCTCTGTCGATAAGCTTTATGAGAAGTAGTCCATACATAATCTGCCATTAGTAGCAAATCTTGACTAGCATTCTGTCGTGAATACTTTGAGTGACACGTTATCTTCCAGTTTTTCTAATGGAGTTTTTCTCCTTCAGTTTGGCTGAGGATACAAAGAAATCTGGTTTAAGTGACTCATTATCCAACCGGAGCTAGTTTTGCCGGTTAATAGATCTCTGACGCTTGCAGTTGACCTCTCTTCATCACTCAATGCCCACTGTCGGTCCTTGATCTGGTGATGCAATCTTTGCAAATGTTGAGCGAGTGGTAAGATGAAACCTTTGAGTATGACATACCCAATCAGTAAGCTGCTAAGATGCCAATAAACTACATAAAAGAAAAAAACAGAGGAGAAAATCTGACAGTAACTGAGGGAAGTGGATCATCTGCGGCTCTATTAGTCGCTGGTGACCAGTCATCTATGTGGAACTTACAACTGAAAGTACATAATTTATCTTTAGTTCCGATTAACTATTTTTGCAACTTCTTAGATGACAAGGTTCTAAAATTAGTTATAGCTATTGGTTCTTCTTTTCCTTGTGTAACTCAGATTGGAATTCATTTCAGATATTGACCTTTACTAGAATACTTGTGCTGGCTCCAATGTTACTTGTGCACTATTTAGCATAAGTTTTAACTTGTACCTTTGTTTCTTGCTTTCTTGGGAGGCTGTGTGATTGAGCTTTATCTCAGATTTGAGTTTTGGTGACAATCTCTGGGATGAGTGACTGTTTCCTTTCCTTCAGTGTTCCTGTATGCTAAAGAGAATGGACAAGATTGAGCATAAACTCTCGTGCTGCTCATTTTGTTTCTTGGTAATTAGATAAATGTTCTTGCTGCAGAATGCAGAGCTGTTTACTTTAACCTATGGAGCAGTTGTGCGTCAATTGCTTACAGATCTGGAGGAGGTTGAAGAAGTCAACAAACAACCCGATCAAATGTAGGTTTGTTTTTGTTTCCATAATTTCTTCATACCAGCATCTGCATTTCTTTCGTATTCTGGAAATAAAATTATCTTGGCAATGTTCTTTGTCCTTTTGCCAGTCTTGTATTTGTTCTCAAGTGCTCAACGTGTTAGACTTAGATTATAATTTTGTAGCTTGTGTCAAATACTCTTTGTCACTGTTATTCATTTTTGCGCTGGCAATTATTTTTAGTTTGTGAAAACTAGAACTTCTGTGAACTTGGCAAAGTTGCTAAAATTCGTCAGTTACTAATTATAATCTTTATACTTCTACCCCATACCATCTTGCAGGGGTTATAATATAGCCACCAAATTGATTGATGAATTTCTAGCAAAGGCTAATATCTCCAGATGTGTCGACTTCAAGGAGACAGCTGAAATGATTGCTAAGGTTCCAATGCTTACTCTGTTTCATTCACCTGAGAATAGTTGTAGACTACATGCTTACACTAGATGTGTTCTAGACATACGAAGAGTATCGATTGGACCTGGTTTTCTGTATTCTGTGCTGCGGTAGTTTAGGTTGTGAAATTGGCCAGGAGCCTGACAGTTTCTTTCTCCAACATGACTGATTTTCCTTACTTGCATGTCTATAAGGACTGTTGACCATGGAAAAGTACAAGTTGAGGTTTATGTTTTACTGAATCGGTTCTGTATAGGTGGGTTTCAAGATGTTCTTAGGAGTCACTGCATCTGTGACCAATTGGGATGTTGAGGGAACCTGTTGCAGTATGGTTTTGGAGGACAATCCCCTGGTAGACTTTGTGGACTTGTGGAGCTTCCTGATACATGCCAGGGCCTAAATTACTGCAAACGTCTTAAGAGGAGTCATCAGAGGAGCCTTAGAGATGGTAAGCCCGATCACCGTCGTAGCAGAACTCTGCAATCATAAATGCACTCACAGTTTGATACTTTGTGGTTGCATTGCAATGGGTTCTATCTATGGCTTGCGGAAACTCTTAAATCCTAATCCATTAGGAGACTCCCACTGGTTGCTTTGCCTTCCTTAGAGCTCAAGTGTCCAGACAAACCGTGTTCGATTTAGTCTCAGCAGAGAAATGTTATAAAAAGTCGATTCGGTTTAGGCTAACAATTATTTATCTGAACATTGGTGCAACTCGAGTGGGTCTGATGCACCTATATACTAATTGAAGAAGATGACACGATTCCTGATCCGTAGTAGAGATTGTTGCTTGGTGTTACTCTTCGCCTTAATGTTTAACGCTACTTGCATTTCTTCTTCGTGTCTAGGTGTCGATGAAGACTGAAGTCACATGGGTCCGTGATGTGCTTCGACAGGGCGATTCATACGAGCTGCAGGTGAAACTTCTGAAGCAAGTCCCAGAAGAGTACCCGCACAGAGATGACGAATAAGCTCATCTATTCTCTTCTTGATGATGTATTTTCTCTTCATAGATTTCCAGTCGTTATATTCAGTTGCTCTCTGCCAAACCGAACCCGACAAGACTGCAAATTGACTCTCGATTCAATTCTTCTTCTTCTTTTATTTTATTTTGTTAACTTAATTTTGAAACAAATAAGATAGTAAGAAAATGGATCATGTACTGTACAGACAAATTGGCAACAACTTTCCTTTTGTCATCGATAACGAAGTGATTAATTTTTAATTATTGTGATGCCGAAGTGATAGGTAAACACGGATTCGTCGGTCCGCAAATAGAATCCGAGGCACATATGCTTGCAGGCGCAACAAAAAAGAAAATTGTGTATTTCATAAAATATGATGAAAATTTATTTCGTACATAGAGAATATATGTCCTGCTAACCTAGGTGACGCTGGAAAATCCGAAGATAACCTTAAGCAACAAGGAATTCGGAATTATAAATAAAAGCCTAAAGAAACTGCGAAAAAAATGTACAAAAATTAAAAAGTGCCTCAAGACATGCCTAAATAATGAATTTTGATGTCCGAAATGACTGTAAGTGGGCATATAGGATTGGCCTCGATTAGCCATAACTTGATCGAAAGTTGTGGTCGCTTTCTTACACGCTGCGTACGTTGTTGTCCCGAGCCACCTGTTAGATTTCTGATCGGCGACCGTGTCTGCGTCATGCCGATTGGTAGGCCGAGCATCTTTTTATTTCTTGTTAATATCTCCTTATTCAAGTTGGTATAATTTTCTTTTTTCTTTTCTTTTTTTTAAGACCGAGTTGGCATAGCTTACATCTTATTTTCCGACCAATCGCAAGCCACGTTATGGTCAACCCCAAGTAAACGGGCATGGCTGACTACTATATTCGTCTGCTGCACGTTCGAAGCTCTTTCCCTTTGCTCGTTCCTGTTTTCCCGTTGCAGACAACCGTCACCAGTTCTTGAGCGCTAGCAACCCCACGCGAGATCAAAAGAACAACTCGCAGCTCTTCCTTTTCTTGGCCTTCTCCGCCGCCGGCGAGCTCCTCCGGCGACCATGTCGGAGCCCCGCGGGCTTTGCCACTGCTGCTGTGGCTTCATCTTCACTCTCGGCCTCGCATCTCTCTTCATGTGGCTCACGCTGCGCGTGTCCAAGCCCAGTTGCTCCATCCGCCATTTCTACCTCCCAGCACTCAACAGATCTTCGGACACGCCCACGAACACCACCATTTTCTTGGAGGTGAAGCTGAGCAACGGCAACAAAGAGAAGGGCATTTACTACGACCCCGTGAACCTCACCGTTCATTACTACGGTGATGCGAATCAGACCAAGTGGCGCAAGACCATTCCTGGATTTTACCAGGGGCATCAGAAGAAGGCCAAGAAGATTGCAAGTGTGGAGACTTTTGGGGTGAATTGGACTGATGTTGTGGCCAAGAACGAGTCTTCGGTCTTTAGGGTGGATTTGGCCACTGCAGTGAGGTTCAAGATCATGGTTTTTCATACCAAGAGGTATAAATTAATGGTGGGTGCTAATGTGACTCTCAATGCTGAGGGTGCTAAGGGCGGCAAGAAGGATATCAAGCTAAAGTCGGGGGTGTGTAAGAATTTGGGGGTTTGTTGCTTTTGGCAGGTGGGGATTTCTGTTGTTGCTTTAGCTTTGATTTTGCTTGACTAAGGGCTGAGTTGGACTCTTCCTTGTGTGGGGAGGGTTGAGAATGAAATTGATTTTCTGGTATTTCTCGATAGTGGGCAGTGCTGGTTAGCGTTTGCAAGAGGAATGATTTATTTAATGGAAGAGAAAAAATCGTTGGTTTCGGATGATTTCGCTGAATAAACATTTGAATGAATTCTGGTGTTTGGTTCTTATGGCATGTAGTGCTTATCCTTCATTACAGTGAGTTCTTCGGGCTGGTTCAGATTCTTGGTCTTTGCAAACAGAGTGAATTTTGTTTACCTTTTCACAATTCTCACGTGAAAGACTGCATTGGGAGGAGAATCTGGTCATGTTAACTTTTGTGCATCTTTGGTGTATGTCGTACAATTTATAGGATAGATAAAGGCCAATCTTGCACGATGCATGGTTTAATTTTTGTCCAAAGAAGTTCTAGCAATAGCATTCTTGCCAAGAGATTCTTGCTGTACAAGAAGTTACTACAAAATCAGACAGCTCAATTCGAGACTCTCTACAAAATCAGATTAGCAGTAATGAAGCTGAAGCTGCATATTCACTGGAACAGTCTATACTCAGCGTAAAAACAGGTGTGGTGCTTTGTTCTTAATACTATAATTGCATTGTGATTTTATCTTATGAGTTCCTGCAGTCTAGGTGAGCTCCCGCTAGTCTAGATTAGGAAATAGGGAAGCGACCGGGTTAGGTGATATGCATTTGACTAGTAAAAGAACATGTTCAGGAACTTGCCGGGATACTTCCTAGGGTCAATTTGTTATTTCTTTTGTGATGTCACATGCAGGCAGTACTTATCAAGTCACCTCTTCTGGACCTCCTCAAACACACATTTATGCTTAGGCTCTGAGATGATCCAGGTTTCATGAAGGGAGTTTGGTCATTCATCTCCTTGGATTTCTTCCTTTTGTCTTTTTCTGTGAAAGCTGCATTGTTCATTTGAATTGTTCAAATGCACCTAGTTTGGTCAATAGTTTACTTAATTACAATAACCAACTCCTCTCAAAATTGAACAAAATGACCTTTGAAGTTCAGTGGCGCTCGGAAGTATATAAGGCACATTCGACAAATAATTACATCATTTGCCTTGAGTATACTACATGACAAACAAAGACTAGCGTAGTCGTATTATGAAGCTCGTCTTTTAGAAGAACAAGATGTGACCCAAGATATCACTCTGTCTATGCTCTACCTTTAGCGATAGGGGGAGCTGCCGCTCTGTAATTTGATCAGAGAGTAGTAGGCAGCACCACGTCCCAATGATATCAGCTCATTATGCGAGCCTTGTTCTGCAACTTTTCCATTCTTAATGACCGCGATTGAGTCAGACTTCTGTATAGTGGACAGCCTGTGAGCAACAACTATACATGTCCTTTTGATCATCATCTTTTCCAGTGCTTCTTGAACTAAGCTCTCTGATACACTGTCAAGTGCACTGGTAGCCTCATCTAACAAAAGGATTGATGGATTCTTCAATATAGCCCGAGCTAGTGCTACCCTTTGTTTTTGACCTCCTGATAGCTGAACTCCTCTTTCTCCACAGTATGTGTCATACCCATCTTTCATGCCACTGCAATTCGAGAAAATACACGATCAACAAATTAAACTACTAAGTCTAAGCTTATCGCACTCAAGGAGGAACAGCTTTCTGTTGCTATATCAGCCAAAAGGAACGTCTGCTGCTATCAACAATACAAGGTCATGAAATCTTCCTAGTTGAATAACAGCTTGTTGCCTCTATCAGGTTTTAAATCAACCTAGCAGATTCTGGAGAAAAGAGAAAATAGCATATAAAGTCTAGAAAGTAAAAACCCTTTTCAGCATATTTACCGGGCTCACCATACCTTATGAATTCGTGGGCATTGGCAAGAACTGCAGCTTTTTTTATCTCCGATTCTCTAGCATTTTCTTTTCCATAGGCAATATTTTCACGGATAGTTCCAGCAAAAAGGGTTGGCTCCTGACTGACTAGTGCAATGTGGGATCTCAACGTTTTCAGGTTGTAGTTCTTTATATCCTGGTCATCTATGTGCACAGATCCTTTCATTGGATCATAGAATCTTTCTATAAGCCCGATTATGGTAGATTTGCCAGAGCCACTCTGCCCAACTAGTGCAACTGTTTTCCCTGCCCGAACTTTTAGGCTCAACCCATTGAAGATCATCTGATCAGGCCTTGCTGGGTATGCAAAGAAGACATTTCTCAATTCCACTTGACCCTTAAGACCCCTCTTTAATTCTACTCCCCCCGGGGTGTCCGGGTCAATCTCAGTTCTTCTATCGAGGATCATGAAAACTGACTTGATGGAATTGCTTCCTTTGGAAATATCAGATGTCATGCTTCCAGCCTCAGCGATAACATAAGCAGAAAACACTAATGTCAAATATGATTGAAACAGGTGCTCTGGCGCTAGCAAACCTTGAGTCAGGAGCTTCCCACCATACCAGAAAGATAAAGCTGAGGAAGCAGTGTTGAAAAATTGTGAACAAAACAGGCCCAAACCTGATTGCACTGAATGTCTGATGCTCTCCTTCCTGGGACCACTCAAGGTGGCGGCAAAAAGCCCCAGCATTCTTTTTTGGGAAGAGAAGGCAGTTATAGTTCTGTGGTTGATGACGGCTTCACTGGCTAACTGGCTTCCTTCTTTTTGTGCCTTTTGTACTTTTGTTGCCATGCTTTTCATCAAGACACTCCTGGCGTAGAAACTCCCGATCAGTACTGGCTGCACTGCTAGCATCACCAGGGCTAGTCTCCATGTGAGCACAAGTCCTAGACCGTAAGAAAATAAAACCCCGAAAATTGCTTGAAGTAACAGGGACATCCTGTCACCCACGAGCGAACGGACCATATTTGCCTCTGTGGATAGCCTTGCACAGATAGCAGCACTTGTATTCTCATCTTGATCAAACCACCCAATCTCGAAGGTCATGAGCTTTCCAAGCAAATTCTCTCGTACCCTCTTGGTCAACTTTTCTCCCATAATTGAGAAATTGTAGTGTTGGATAACATGGGAGAGAAAATGCAATGCACCGATCCCTAAAAATATGAAGGCGTATTCCCTGGATTTAGACTTCATCACATACTTGTCGGATCGGAAGTAATTCGATATGACAGAGCCAACAATGTAAGCATTTATTGGTTGAACAGCTCCAGCTCCTATGGCACCCAAGCATCCCAAGAGCGCTCGGCCCTGCTCGGGAGAGTTCATTTTTAGCAAACGCCACTGGGAAGGAGGGGGATAAGACAAGTTTTCTGAATCTTCTTCTAGACTTTCATCTGGATCATAAACGGAGAAAGAGTAGGGTGCACTAAAAGAGAGTCCAGGACTGAACGGATTAAGTGCTGGGGTGTTTTGAGCACTTGATCTCGTGCTTCTTGGGCTCGGTGCAGCGTGCACCCAATGATGACTTCTTCCCTCGATTTGGTAGCCGGAGTTGTTGGAATCTTCATTTTGAGTAGCCACTTCTTGCAGCTCAACCATCCTAAGGTATTCTCCACCCTTTCCATTGTTTATTTGAATGAGTTCATCATGAGATCCTGATTCAACTACTCTTCCTGCTTGAAAAACCACAATAAGATTTGCTGTGCGAATTGTGGAGAGTCGGTGGGCAATGACGATTACTGTCCTCCCTGCAGAAGCTTTATCAATTGCTTCCTGCACAGTCCTTTCAGATTGAGCATCCAGTGCACTAGTGGCTTCATCAAGGAGCAGGACTTTTGGATCTCTAATGAGAGCTCTTGCTATGGCAATTCGCTGCTTTTGACCACCAGACAATTGAAAGCCAAATTGACCGACCTATAGAATTTGGATGGTCAGGGGTTACAACATCCTACATGGAGCGTACAATCCCTTGGGATTTATACTAGTGCAAAGCAAAATAATTCAGAATTTCTCAGACAGAAACTCAAACTAACTTTTAGGAGGGATTTTCTCTCATTGCATGTCGGGGGAAATAGTTTAGTGGCACAACAGAATAACACAGATTTCAAATGTTTTACTATCTTTTCACCTCTGGCATTTACTTTTTGTGTTGGTTTTTTAGTTCGTGTTATACATTCCTGCATTTCATGCATATCTTAATTATGCCATTTTCCTCCATTTGATGAGTCTCTACCAAAGTGTACAATTCCAATCATGTAGCTGAAGAGCTCCCCCAAAATAAATAAAAAACAACAATATATCAGTTAGCTGAAGAGCTTACCTGAGTTTCATACCCTTCAGGTAACTTGGCAATGAAATCGTGTGCATTTGCAGCCTTAGCTGCCGTCATCACTTCTTCCATTGAAGCTCCTTCCTTCCCAAATAGGATATTGTCTTTTATAGTTGTAGCAAACAGGATTGGTTCCTGGTTAACCAGCCCCATTTGTGATCTGAACCATTTTAACTGAAGCCTCTTTATTTTGTGGCCATCGAGAAGAATTTCTCCTTCAATCGGGTCATAGAATCTCTGAAGCAGGGCAATGACTGTGGATTTGCCGGAGCCGCTGCCTCCCACAAGACCTACAGTCTTCCCTGCTGGAGCCCTGAATGTGAGCCCTTGGAGTATTGGTGTATCAGGTCTTGATGGGTAGTTGAAGTATACGTCTTTGAATATGATTTCTCCTCTCACATATGACAAGGCCTTTCCCTTTTTGTCTTCTGTGTCTATGGTAGGGACACGATCTATCATTTCGAAAATTCTAGCAGCCGCGGCCTTTGCCTCTGTAATGGAAGTTAGGTTCGGCAGTGCGCTCAACACACATCTGAAATAGCAAAATTGAATTTAAAAGTCATTGCATGATCAAGTTATTGAAGCCAATAACGGCTCGAGAATACCAGACAGACCATCAAGAGGCCTGTGTGTATGAGTGCATCAATAAAGCGCTGGTGAGTATGACTTACATTCCTCCCATGATGACACAGATTCCAGCTACGAAAATGGCACCACCTTTTTCTCCTTTTTCACTGACCAAAATAGTGCCAACCCAAGTCTGAAACGCCCAACCGGCATATATTATACCCATGCTCCCCATCATCAGGCCCTTCGCAAAACCTTGCTTAAATCCAAGTTCCATGGTCGTTTGGAGTGCATTGCTGAACTTCTCGTATGTTTGATTCTCTGCCACATATGAATAAACAGTTCTAATTGAAGAAACCGCTTGTTCTGCAATCCCACCGGCAGCTCCATAAGACTCTATCATCTTCATGCCTACGTCCATCATGAGTTTGCCAAATACTAATCCAGGAACGATGAATAGGAAGGAGAAGGGAATAGCTGCCAGTGCAAGTTTCCATGACAGGATGAAGGAAACTAAAAGGCAGAAAAAGAAATTGGATGCATATGCAAGGCAATCTGGTATCTGCAGGAAGAATGCTCAAATCTCAGAGAGACGTAAGATGAGAGAATTGAGAAATGGATATTTAGCTTTTTCATTAGATACATATAGTTTTGTGGGTATTTCACGCAATCTCTCTGATCGAAGGATCTGTAGCCGTTTCACTAACACCTATGTTCCAGTTTCTTCCATAATATGAGGATGCTGTTGTTGGAACGAAAGAAATAGAATGGTCTTAAGTTGTACCTTCTCACAGATGGCAACTTGGATTGAGTTGGCATCCGAAGAAATGGTAGAGACAACTTTATAGGTTGTGGAAGAACCAGCTACTTGAGTGTCGAAGAAGCCGACTTCTTGTCTGAGAACAGATTTGAGGTACGCCATTCTCATTCGAGAAGCCTGTCTCTCAGCAGTTCTCGTCCAGCAAACCCCCTCTGCACAAGCAGATAGCGGCAGAAATTGCCGCACATCAGAACTTCACAGTTTTCTCCATTGACTGTATTTCGGTTCATGGTGTGGTAGAATATTGTGAATGCTATATGCACAACTTACCAATAAAAGCAGAAAGTCCAACCAAAATTGCAACATACAGCAGCCTGAGAGCGTACTGTGAAATGACATGTGGTTAGCAACTTGAGAAATTCTTTAGGTAATTGAGTCCCTAGACTTGTGCAGAAGCAATTCCGATATTATTAGCTCTCAGAATCAAGGAAGTTCAACCCTGCTAATGATTCTTTTAGTGCGAGTTTGCTCCGGAAGCAGATGAGCAGATAAGAGAAGTTATGAATAGGGAAAAAGCTGAAGAACTGACAATGGTTTAGCGGTTTTCTAAGTATGTATCGTGAAAAGTCTCTTCTTTGTTGTGTGAACTAACCCAGTTTATAGTCTCTTCTTTGTTGTGTGAACTAACCCAGTTTATTTTAACCATTTAACCCAATCAATATGTTCAAACCATGTGAAGAATAACTTTGCAACGCTGGTGATATGGAATAATACTCCTTAAAGTCGTATGACAACAAAATTGGGTTTACCTTGTCCACAGTGTGCAGGGAAACTGAAGTACCGGCCTTTCCATATTCAGTAATAACTGTGCTAAGTACATACATGGTCAGAGGGTACTGCAATCCATCTCCGATGCTGCCCAAAGTTCCCAATAACATCAATAACTTGTCGAAGCCATCGGCGTACCTAAACATGCTATCTTTACTCCCCATAATTCTATCTGCCTAACGTTCTCGACGAGCTGAACTTAAGACGTGCCTAACATCCCAATTTCTGATCGACGTACTGCAAACCACTTGCTTTTTATACGCGACTTGCTCGGCCAATCCGCACTGTGCCGTTGCAGGCTGTCATCTCTTACATTGTCTCAACTCATTTACCCTTTTATGGCCATGCCAACTGGAGTAAAAGTGGATAAAATATAAAATCAGCCGGCGCTGTCTCTATGCTTTGGTCCGGGCCATGGGTGTTTGCTTCCGTTACCTCCAATCAGTTTCTGTTATTTGGCATATTCCTTTGTTGCTTCACCGTTGCTGTTTTGGCAGACCGATGCCACATTCCCTTGGAAGAAATCGATGTCCGTTCTTGATGTTGGAATGTTGTACAAATGCCATGTTTTTTTAGTGGCCTGCTACAACGACAGTGCTTTGGTGATCCTTGCAGGCATTTCATCGCTGGAATCATTCCCTTTCATTAAATAGTAAAGCGGGGCACACAAGGAAAGTCTCATAATTCTTTTTTATTCAACTAGGATAGCAAATAACTCGTTAGCTTCCGAGTTAATATTTCTTTACAAGATTCCCTGCAATTTCGGCCGTGAAAAATACCCTCCTTTCGGCTTTGCCGCGACATCTGTATTCTGCAACTTTGGAAAGAGTCTTATGTTTCCATTAGGTTGCTGAATTTTTTAGCTCAAGGTCTGTTTCTTTCTCTTTCATGTTGTCATTAGACTCGTATGATTGGGCATTCTTTGGCGGGTCTCGCTGTCGCTTAGCAGCAAGGTTTCTTTGAATCGGCACATGCCCAAAAGAAAATCTATCGCATGCTATATTACTCGCTGTAGGCGACAAGGAATTGCAGTTCAAGTGCAGAAACTGGTCTCCTAAATCATTAATGATTTTACTTTGTTGTTAACATACCATCACCCTTGTCCCTCTTCTTATACCTTCTTCTCATCATCAACTTGGACATCAGTCCTAGAGAACAAGGGAGCAACGATGCTCAAATAGCTTACTCCAATATCACTGGCTTATTTTGAGATCAATTCAATTAGCTCAAGGAGCTGTGTACGAGTTGAGCTCAAGCCCACTATTACGTCCCTCATCCTACCATCTACTTAATAGCCTCAAGAACTGATGACAGACATTTTGTTGGGAGGCTGTAGTAGAAGCCCGATACCTTTCGTCCAAAGAAATCGCTAAGATTGATATCTTTCGCTTGAGAGATTACTAAGAAGAAGCCCAAGTCGAGCCTATTAATATATCCAGTTGAATCAATCTTAGCTTTCGTATAAGAAGAAAGTCAAGAGCAATACTTTTTGCTTAGGGAGATTGCCAAGAGAGAACGTCACTAGAAGAGATGACAGACTTCTTGTTGGGAGCACGCAGTAGAAACTTGATATGATTCTCGTTTGGGGAGATCGCCAAGAAGGGGCCCAAGTTCGAGCCTGTTAATTTATTTAGTTGGACTCACCTTAACCTTCATTTGGAGAGAAAGCCAAAAGCGATATCTTTCGCCTGAGGAGATCGCCAAGAAGGAGCCTGAATTCGAACTTATTAATATATCCAATTTATTAATTGCTCTATATCTAATGGAGATTTCTTTAACACAACTCACACTATCTCCTTCTTGTATAAGCTTAGTATTAGATTTGTTCCCCCTTAATTAAGATATCTTTCTACATCAATTTAACGTTGGCTTCCCCTTAATCAACATATCTAGTATATAAATTGCTCTAGACCACACAAATTCTCCGTTGTGAGATTTCTCTAACACAATTCACACTTTTCCCCTCACGTGTGAATTTAGTATTAGGTTTGATCCCTCTTTAATCTAAGTATCCTTCTACATCAAGTCTTCAATCTACCATCGGCTCCCCCCTTAATTCAAGTATAATCCTACATTAATCTACTATTGACTCTGATATTATTTGTTGGGAACGCAAGGCAGAAGCCCAATACATTTCGCTTAGGAAGATCACTAAGAAGGAGCCTAAGTTTGAGCCTGTTAACATATCCAATTAGACCTACCTTCCCTCAAAAGCTTAAGTCAATGAGTTATGGATCAATTATGATACATTAATTGTTCTACACTATGCAAATTCTCCAACGTAAAATTTTTCTAACACAACTCACATATGAATCCTACCACTTTTAAAATATATACATTGAGACACATGCATATGATATGAAGTGCATATCATAAGGTAACAAGTAGTATAATAATTTCTTCTTAATGGATAGTCATGAGATTCACTCAATCACCGCAAGATTTAAAAGAAGGAACAAAGCATATACGCCAACCTTAATCCAGCCGTAATAGGGCTGACAGGCGACCGCTTTTATTTTGGGGTTTCCGCTGCACTAAAGACATTATGCATTACGGATTTTCTTGCAATAAATAAGCGCATCCAATTAATAAAAAAGGAACTAGAATTCTTCACACGTGTATGTCTAATGCTGCCTGCTATGGGCTGTTTTGCTGTGGTTGGTGGCCCATTGGCACGGCACGTCACAGCCCACAGCATCATTGGGCCTAGCTTGGCATGACCCATGTGCAGCACGGCCCAAGAGTATCGTGCTTCATGCCAGGCCGGCTCGGCCAGGCAATTCTTTTAGAACCTTCTAGTCGTTCCGCAATAACCCGACAGTTATATAGCTGCATGTCAGCTGCATCGACCAAATTTACTTATTATAATGGAGGAAAAATTTCGATTAAAGACCCGAAGTGCCTTTTTTTTTCAAATAAGAGTATGAAATAGATCCTGTTTCAATTAAAGGCATGTAGTGACAAAAAAGTCTCAAATAAAGACCTAATCTAAAGGCATTTTCGTCTTTTTACTTTATTGATTAAATAAAATAAAAATATTTAAAAAGAAAAAAAATGAAGGAAGAAGGCAAGGAGCGACCATAACCCCTTGTTGTCGCTGCCCTTGTCGCTAGCTTTCGGTGAGGCCCGAGTGACCCTCCCCGATATGGGCAAGGGTCGTCCCCCCCCCCCCCAAATCTGGGTGAGGGTTGTTGGGCCCTTGCCCTAATCAACAAGGGTCATCGAGGGCCGATGATAGGGGTGGGGACAACAAGGGGTGGGGGTTGCCGCCCCTTACCTTCCTCCTCATTTTTTTTTTCGTTTTCATTTTTTTAATATTTTTATTTTATTTAATCAATAAAGTGAAAAGATAAAATGACCATTAGATCAAACCTTTATTTGAGACTTTTTGGTCACTTCAGGCTCTTAATTGAAACATGGTCCACTCCAAGCTCTTATTTGAAACTTTTTTGCTACTTGACACCCTTAATTAAAATGATATTCGCTTCAGGCCCTTATTTAAAAAAATGAACACACTTTAGGCCCTTATTTGAAATTTTCTCAATAATCGATAATTCTTTTCAAGTTTCTATGTTATCACCAAAATCAATCTTAGTTTCATAGGTTCTAGGGCGTTTTGATTTCCCACCCCAGGTAGCACGTAATAATGCCCCCACAGACCATTATATGCCCATATTTGTGTTCCTGATTTACAACATCTCTATTGTAAACTGTCAAAACTGACTCTAGCCAAATTTTATCGTCATGCACTACAAAAAAATTAAGGTTTTAGCAACGGCATTTGCCACGAAAACTTTGGCAAAATTCGTCGCTAAATGAAGTTGTGACGAAAATTGCAACGAAAAAAATTTCATCGCCAATTCGGCGTCGCAAAATTTAGTGACGAAAACTTTCTACTTTCATCGCTATTTTGCGACGAACTATATTCGTGGCCAAATTCATCGCTACTTTGCCACGAACTATATTCGTGGCAAAATTAGTCGCTAATTTGCCACGAATATAGTTCGTGGCAAAAGTCGTCGCTATTTAGCGATGAAGGTTTAGCAACGGCATTTGCCGCGAAAGTTGCGACGAAAAAAGCAATGAAAAGAATTTCGTCGCCAACTCGGGTCACAAAATTTAGCAACAAAAGATTTAACTTTCGTTGCTAAATTGCGACGAACGTTATCACGGAAAAAGTCATCACCGATTAGCAACAAATAATTTCGCTGCCAATTTCAATAAGAATTAGCGACGAATTTAACAAAGTTTAGCAACGACATTTACCACGAAAATTTTTGTTGCTAATTTAGAGTCACAAATTTTAGCCACGAAAAATCGTAACTTTTGTCGCTAAATTGCGACGAAAATTCTGCTGCAAAATTCGTCGCTAATTTGCCACGAACGCTATTCGTGAAAAAAATCGTCGCCAATCAGCAATGATAAAATTTGAAATAATTTAGCGATGAAATTAGCGACAATATTTTTTTTAGGATGTACTTGATAATATGTCTTTAGCAATGAATTTTGCCACCCTCACATTCTCTCCTCGCATCCACAAATACTCTCCTAAACTTCCCCACAAAGCCAGGTAAATTTCATGGCACATTACCACACACAACAGCTTCAAACAAAACTACAGCTACTGCAAACAAAACCATAGAAAGAGTGTTTTGAGAAAGAGATCGGAAATGGCGATAGCAGATCAAGCAGCAGGCGTGGCGCAAGAAGTGCTGCACCAACGCAAGAAATTCCCAGTGTGCCCGATGAGATTGGCAATCGGGGGCGTCGCCATCGGGGGCGTCGCCATCACGGTCGTTCTAGGTTATGCGGTCTTGTGCACCAAGAAGAAGCTTGCGGCCTTGGCCATGGACGTCGCCAAAGTCACTACCGGGATTACCATAATACACAAATAAGAAGATAGAGGAGAGCGGGCGAAAGAGAAGAGTGCAGAGAGAGAAGGCAAAGATATTTTAAAGGGCGAAATTTTACTCAGCCATGCAATTAGCGACGAAAAATTGTCGTAGCACTTTAGTGATGAAATTAGCGACGAACGTTCGAAATCAGCGAAGGAAAACTCTCGGTGGACTTTAGCGAAATTTTTTTGTCGCTAATTAGCGACGATAAATTCAATGCATTGCTAATTTTGAATAATTTTGCGACGAAATGTTTTTGTCGCAAATTAACGACGAATTTAGCGACAATAAATTCAACGCATTGCTAATCTTGAATAATTAGCGACGACTAATTTTGCAACGAAATGTTTTTGTCGCTAATTAGCGACGATAAATTCAACGCATTGCTAATCTTGAATAATTTTGCGACGAAATGTTTTTGTCACTAATTAGCGACCAATTTAGCGACGATAAATTCAACGCATTGCTAATTTTGAATAATTTTGCGATGAAAAGTTTTTGTCGCAAATTAGCGACGATAAATTCAATGTATTGGTAATTTTGAATAATTAGCGACGAAATTAGCGACGACTAAGTTTGCGACGAAATGTTTTTGTCGCTAATTAGCGACGATAAATTCAACACATTGCTAATCTTGAATAATTTTGCGACAAAATGTTTTTGTCACTAATTAGCGACGAATTTAGCGACGATAAATTCAACGCATTGCTAATCTTGAATAATTTTGCGACGAAATATTTTTGTCACTAATTAGCGACCAATTTAGCGACGATAAATTCAACGCATTGCTAATCTTGAATAATTTTGCGACGAAATGTTTTTGTCGCAAATTAGCGACGATAAATTCAACGCATTGCTAATCTTGAATACTTAGCGACGCAATTAGCGACAACTAATTTTGCGACGAAATGTTTTTGTCGCTAATTAGCGACAAATTTAGCGACGATAAATTCAACGCATAGCTAATCTTGAATAATTTTGCGACGAAATGTTTTGTCGCTAATTAGCGACGAATTTAGCGACGATCAATTCAACACATTGCTAATTTTGAATAATTTTGCGACGAAATGTTTTTGTCGCAAATTAGCATTGAATTTAGCGACAATAAATTCAACGCATTGCTAATCTTGAATAATTAGCGACGAAATTAGCAACGACTAATTTTACGACGAAATGTTTTTGTCGCTAATGAGCGACCAATTTAGCGACAATAAATTCAACACATTGCTAATTTTGAATAATTTTGCGACGAAATGTTTTTGTTGCAAATTAGCAATGAGTTTAGCGACGATAAATTCAACACATTGCTAATCTTGAATAATTAGCGACGACTAATTTTGCAACCAAATGTTTTTGTCGCTAATTTGTGACGATAAATTCAACACATTGCTAATCTTGAATAATTTGCGACGAAATGTTTTTGTCGCAAATTAGCGACGAATTTAGTGACGATAAATTCAACGCATTGCTAATATTGAATAATTTTGCGACGAAATGTTTTTGTCGCTAATTAGCGACGAATTTAGCGACGAGAAATTCAACGCATTGCTAATCTTGAATAATTTTGCGACGAAATATTTTTGTCGCTAATTAGTGACGATCAATTCAACACATTGCTAATTTTGAATAATTTTGCGACGAAATGTTTTTGTCGCAAATTAGCATTGAATTTAGCGACGATAAATTCAATGCATTGCTAATCTTGAATAATTAGCGACGACTAATTTTGCAACGAAATATTTTTGTCACTAATTAGCGACGAATTTAGCGACGATAAATTCAACGCATTGCTAATCTTGACTAATTTTGCGACAAAATTAGCGTCGAACTATGAGCTTAAAACTGCCTGTCTCGCTAATTTAGCGACAAATAGTTTTGTGACGAACCGCCTCCATCGCCAATTAGCGACAAATAAGGTTTGTCGCCACTTTGCGACGACATTAGCGACGAAGTGTTAATTTAGCAACAAATTTTGCAATTAACGCGTTTCGTCGCTAAGTTAGCAACGACCGTTTGCGACGAATTTTTGTGGCGCCACTATGCGCTAAGATTTGCCACAACATTTAACTTGGTCAAAGTTTTTCAAAATCAACGTCGACTAGCGTATCCAGCATGATGACCATAATCACCTATACGCCTTCTTTTTCAACTTTTGAACGTAGAAGTTGGAACATTTGACCTTGAATTCGCATGCCATGCTGACTTAAATATGGAGTGTCTCTGCTCTAAGTTCGGGACATGACCGAACCTTTGCTGTTCCAATCTGAGGCAACCGGCGTGTTCAACTTGGCATTCACTTTCCTGTATGTGTTTGGAAGTCATTTGGGGGCATTGACATTGTGAACTTCAGCCACTTAACGGTATCCACCGGACAAACTGAAAGGCATTATTAACAATTTCTTGCCGAGGCTTTTTGGCTAAGGGGTTGGAAACCA
>BCNH02000006.1:1980916-2022804 GCA_001662345.2 Metrosideros polymorpha var. glaberrima
TAGCATTGAATTTAGCGACAATAAATTCAACGCATTGCTAATCTTGAATAATTAGCGACGAAATTAGCAACGACTAATTTTGCAACGAAATGTTTTTGTCACTAATTAGCGACGAATTTAGTGACGACAAATTCAACGCATTGCTAATCTTGAATAATTTTGCGACGAAATGTTTATGTCACCAATGAGCGACCAATTTAGCGACAATAAATTCAACACATTGCTAATTTTGAATAATTTTGCGACGAAATGTTTTTGTCGCAAATTAGCGATGAGTTTAGCGACGATAAATTCAACGCATTGCTAATCTTGAATAATTTGCGACGAAATGTTTTTGTCGCAAATTAGTGACGAATTTAGTGACGATAAATTCAACGCATTGCTAATCTTGAATAATTTTACGACGAAATTAGCGTCGAACTATGAGCTTAAAACTGCCTATCTCGCTAATTTAGCGATGAATAGTTTTGTGACGAACCGCCTCCATCGCCAATTAGTGACGAATAAGGTTTGTCGCCACTTTGCGACGACATTAGCGACGAAGTGTTAATTCAGCAACGAATTTTGCAATTAACGCGTTTCGTCGCTAAGTTAGCAACGACCATTTGCATGCCATGCTGACTTAAATATGGAGTGTCTCTGCTCTAAGTTCAGGACATGACCGAACCTTTGCTGTTCCAGTCTGAGGCAACCGGCGTGTTCAACTTGGCATTGACTTTCCTGTATGTGTTTGGAAGTCATTTGGGGGCATTGACATTGTGAACTTCAGCCACTTAACGGTATCCACCGGACAAACTGAAAGGCATTATTAACAATTTCTTGCCGAGGCTTTTTGGCTAAGGGGTTGGAAACCATACTTATTCTCCAAGTTGGAAGCTTTAAGTCGAATTACTCCCATTTCCGGAAACCGTTATCATCATCATCAGCTATACAGTTGCAGCAGCATAAGTTCATCCCTCTCCCAAGAAAATGGATCCGGGGCTGTACCGATATGCAAAGTCCGGTGATATTCACTCCCTCAAGGAGCTTCTCGATAGAGATCCGTGCATACTCCTAAGGTGCACTCCTCAAGGAAACACGGCCCTCCATGTTGCCGCTGGATCTGGAAAAACAAAAGTTTTGGCGGAGATCTATAGTCGATGCAAGTCCCTTCTCATGCAGCTCAATTCCGAGGGAGACACTCCTCTACATGTAGCTTCAAGGGCTGGCCATCTTTCTGTTGTGAAGTTTCTAGTCACAGAGATCACATCTACCTCTCCATTTCAGCTGGACATTGAAAGCGGCTGCGCCCGCAGGTTAAAGATGCTAAGATGGGGAAATAAAAGGAACAACACAGTCCTGCATGAGGCGATCAGAAACGGTCACTCACAAGTGGTTAGGTTGTTAATAATGGCCGATTCTCACCTTGTAGTTTACAAAAATTGTGCAGGAGAATCCCCATTGTACCTGGCTGCTAGAGGGGGCATGAAAGAGATTGTAAATTGGATCTTGACATCATGCCCTTTATCTGCTCACGGTGGATCGGATGGCCAGACAGCTTTGCACGCTGCTGTGAGCGAGAGACATTTCGGTAACTCTCTATTCCTTGATCTGCAAGATGTCATGCTCCGAAGTATTAACAAAGACACTAAGTTCTTGTACCGAGTTCAAGTATCATGTAATCTGATGTAGCAACAGAGTTCCGATATCTACTGATGGAATATTTGGCATATGCTTATTCAAAGTATAAATCTTTTCAACTTCCATTAGATATTGCACAGTCCCAGAACTTGCTCGTTCTGTGTGCTTTCTAAGAATATTTTGTTCATGTATCGCAGATATAGTGAAAACCCTCCTAAGAGCAAAGCCGGAGCTGGTCAAAGAATCTGACCACCATGGCAGGACCCCTCTCTACTATGCAGCTTTTTCTGGATACCTCAAATTGGTCCAGCAATTGTTAGAGCTCGATATCTCGAGTGCATATGTAGTGGACACATATGGTTTTTCGTCACTTCATGCAGCAGCAAGTAATGGCCATGCCAAGGTTATAAAAGAGATTATTCAGCAATGCCCAGATGCAGGAGAATTGGTAGACCTAAAGGGCCAAAACATTCTTCATGTTGCAGTCCTAAGCGGGAAAGCAAATGTTGTCAGATGCATATTGGAGACCGTTGAGCTCGAGGGCCTCATAAATCAACCTGATCACGGCGGCAATACTCCTTTGCATCTAAGTTTCATGGAAAGAAGAAGTTGGATTGCGGCTTACTTATTGTGGGATGCGAGAGTTGATCAAACAGCCTGGAACACAAAAGGGGAAACCGCCTTCGACATAGATGAGCCAACCAAGGAACCACGTGTTATTCCCTCGGTAGGTATACTATTGCCAGGCCATAATTTACTGAAATTTATGAAATCTCCTTACCATGATTCGAAATTTAAAATGTCTTCATTTCGCTTGTAGGTCGCGATGGTGAATTGGCGACAACTACACCTCCCACATCTTTGGAATCTCCAAGGAGGATTTCTCCCCTGTACGAATGAACAGAAAGCTGGTGTCTTGAATTCGGAACAAACTTACAAGCAAAATTGTCAGACCTTACTTGTGGTCGCGACACTCATCACAACCGTGACATTTGCAGCGGCTTTCACAATGCCCGGCGGTTATAACAACAACACTGGCCCGGACCAAGGAGTGGCCCTTCTCCGGTCTAGTGGTTATCTCAAGCGGTTCATCATCTCCAACACTATCGCGATGACCTGTTCTATAATGGCCTCTTCCATCATACTATGGGGCACTGCTTTCGGCTAGGGACCTTACGTGCATTGCTACGTGACTGCAGCTCTGCTGACAACCATTGCGCTACAGTCGACTGCCATATCATTCAATACGGGTCTCGTGGCTGTGTTACCTGATCAAACATATGTCCACACCATGGCTCACATAGTTGGCGGTGTCTTCCTTGTTAACACCTGCTTGTTTCTCTTCAGACTGGCCCAGATTTTTTCCTTCTCTGAGATCTGCCTCTCCTTGATTTCCCGCCTCAGAAGGATCAAGTGTATCATCAATTCCCACAAAGCAAAGAATTAACATTCTTCAGCAATGTCATGTTGGAGAAATTATTAACAACTTTTCCCTTGTAGATTTAGTGTCACTCTGTTTTTTCTTTTTCTTTTTTGGGCCAACAACAGCCAAGCATTGTTTCCTTGTATGCTTTGAATAATTCCATGATCCTGGAGCAGTTTCCAGAAGACCTCAGAACCATCATCCAACAAAATAACTTCTCTCTATATTTGGACATAAATCTGTCTGATGAATTATGATCAAACACGAACACAGTCAGACGATTGACCTTGACTCTTACATCGATCTCACTTGGTGCCTTCACACTTCTATTCAGAGTAAAACTGACGCTGACTTGCTTGTCTAGAGTCTAGACTCCAGATGTCATTGCCTGTGGAAATTTATATAAATAAAAAAAACACCGAGATTCGGCCCTCCAAACCATCCCACCGTGTTAAACTTGGCATTGACTCCCCGAATGCGTTCAAAAGTCATGGAGTCATACCCTCGGATTCACATTGGATACTGCAGTGCAGGTCCTCACATTTTTTTCAAAGACTGCAAGGAAAAATCAACAACCAGCTGCCTAGATTTTTTGGTAAAGGAGATGCAGGTCCGACTCGGATATATCGTCTTGTTGATATCATTTTACTACAATACATCTTAAGGAAAGATATCGCCATTTAATGAAATTTTTGGATCGAAGTTTGAGATCGAAATCCTGTTCGAAAGCCGTGTGGTGCAGTTCTTTGTGGAACCTGCTTGGATATAAGCAAGGACATAAAAGTATTAGACTCGGGAAGGTTTGGGCTGGGCCAGTATGTAATGTCGGACTTTTAACACGAGACTAAGTTAGACCTGATTATGATCCTGGTAGGACACGAGAAACTTAGGCCCCGTTTTTGGAAGGGGCTTTGGGGTCGTAAAGTCACTTGGACAAATGCAATCCTATTTGGCAACATTTTTTGGCGCACTTTAGGGAAATCCAATTACATCTTGAAAACTCCCTAAAATCCCTTAGCTCAAAGCAGGTCCGGAGGTACTTTGAGAAGTTGCATTTCTAAAATGCAATTTGCACTGTTCATTTTCACCTCAGCGTCGCTAGACAAAGGCCGACGACCACTGCCTGACGCCGGAGGCTGGCCACCAGGTCGTCGGCCTCCAACTATTGTTTGCTTGGGTCATGCGACCTCAAGCGAGGTCACCTGGGGTCGCGCGACCCAGGCGACGCCGCCTGAGGTTAGTTGGGGGTCGCGACCCAGGCAACGTCGCCTAGGGTCGCGTGCCGACCAGATTTGGCCGGCGGCCATTTTGGCCTGCGGCAGCTGAGTTTGTTTGTTTGTTTTTTTTTTCCAGCTGAGTTCATATGAGGAAAAAAAGCAAAAATTTTTACAAATATTAGTTTTTACCAAACAACATTTACATCAAAGTAGCTTTTCAATGTGTTTTTAAAATATAATCAACCAAACAGTTTTTACATTTGTCCAAACGTTTTTAGACTAAAGGTATTTGCATTTTCTCAAGTGCATTCCTCAAATGCTGAACCAAACAGGGCCTTAGACCCCAAACTTAAGTACAAATGGGTGAAAAATCGAATAGCTCTAAATCGTGGGCGGACTTAGGAAAGAATTGTTAGGCGTGTTGTCGAGTTGGAGTTCCATTCTCAACCATTAGTTCAGCCCATGAGGCTAATTATGGGCAAGATTTTCCACTTAAATAAAGTTCTTAAATTTTGGACCGTGTGTCATACGAAAAGAAAACACTTTGTAGTTTGTACCATACATTGTCGGAGAATGAACTTTTGGCAATTTGGTATGCGACGGTACGGCTAGCAGTCATCCTTATTCCTACACTTAATCATTTCTGCGTTGAAGGGAAATGGAGAAGCTGACTACTCCGTCACTCTTTTAAGATTACATTCCTCATTTTCTTTTTCCTTTTTAATGGCTTTCTATTCCGGTTCTCTTTTTCTTTTATATTTTTAGAAAAAAGCCACCAAAAACTCTAAATTATGCCTACAGTGGCACATTTACTTTAATTTTTTTTGTGACACCAAATATCCCAAACGTGTACATATGTGATGTATTTACCCACCGTCAAGGTTTCGTCAATGAATACTACTAAAAATATGCTTATATAAACGTTGGAAAGCCATGTCCACATGGTTTAAGTGAAACAAAAACGACATTGTTTTTGTTGAAAAATCATTTGACGGAATATTGATGAAGGGTACGTGTCACATAAGTACAAATTTAGGTTTTTTTATGTCACAAGAAAAAATTTGGGGTAAATATATCATATTGGGCATACTTTGAGGGTTTTTGATGTCAAAAAAAATTCATGATAAATGTGTCACAATGGACATAGTGTATGATTTTTGGTGGCTTTTTCCCTTTATTTTTTGCTAGGTCATTTTCTCTTTTTTGTACAGAACCTATTGTTCCATTTGTGATATGGTGATTTTAATTGGTCATATGTAAACCAACCAAATGAAATTATTAAGACAGTTTTCACTTAAGTTCGATCAACGTAGCTCATAAAAAAAGAAAATCAAATTTTGCAAATTTACGATTTGAGGTTGTGATCGAGTATAAAATATCGTAAAATATGTTTTCCTTTATTTTACGATATTCTATGAAGATTTATTGTGTTTGATCATAATCAAGCACAAACGATGTCATAAACTGTATAGCTAATGCCACTAAATACCCCAACTTGTACCCTCATGCTACATTTACACAAATTAATGTTTGTATCACAAAAACTCTCAAAATCGCTATACCCGTGCCACATTTAACCACAAACTAATTATTATGTCATAAAATACCTAAAAGTGTGGTAAATTGAGATTTTTGGGGTTTAAATGTGGCACGCGTACACTAGTTTGGAGTAAATATGGCATGTGTATACCAATTTGGTGTTTTTTGTGACACAAACATTAGTTTGAGATAAATTTGGCACTAATATACCAATTGAGGTTTTTAATGATATTAACACTAAAATTTATTTTTTGTGTACTTTTGCAAGACGACGTTTTGTTGTAACCGAGAGCAACATATTATCAAGTATGAGCATATATGGATCTTTTAATTTACAATTATGATAGTATACAAAGAATTTCCGACCTTTACGTCGTGAGTGCAACACTTTATGAAATGTGGATTTTTTTTATTTAGATTATTGCTGAGTTTTATTGTAAGCAAGTGAATGTCATAATTTTCTTGTTTTATTTTATGAGATATAAATATTGCGGCATTTATCAAAAGCCTCACACATCGTACAACTTTATGAGCGTTATGACGTTCATTATAATAATATGTAGAGAGGTCATACTGCAAAGTTGATTACAGAGGAGAGACGTGATGAAGATTGAGATTCAAGAGAAGTAGTTAGGAAGAGCAAATAATGTTTTCTAATTTTTATTTTCTTCTCAAGGAATTGTTTTATCTTTTATGGTAAGAACGAAACAACCTATAAACTTCCAGCAGCCAATTTTTCTTGGAATGAAAATTGTGGTCAATATAGCACTATTAAAAACTCAATATAACGGCACTGTCGCGTTAGCTAAACTCTAATCTGCAATACAACCACGTATGAACAAGCTAAGACCGGTGGATCTTTGCCCTCAACTAGAAATTAATTTTGGAAACTCAATATATATTGAAACCCGAGTTTAATTTTCTTTTAATTACTAATTGTTGATCGATCGATCAATCTTGACATGATAAATTAGATGATCCGTACCGAGTTGACCAGTCTAGAACTCATCTTCAGTGGGGAAGGGTTTAAGAGCTGCTTGGACATGTGACACTTTGCTATACTTCTCTTCTTCTTTTTTTCATTCATCTTTTTTTTTTTGTGATTTCCTCTTTCCTCACTCTCATAGAGAATTTGTGTAGGGAATTTGTATTATCTAGTAAGCGTTTCCAGGGACCTAATCTCGGATTCAATATGGGTTGTTGGATGAAAAGAGAAAAAAAAAATGTGGTCCATCAAATATGCTTTGAAAAACCGGCTTTCTATCGTAACGTACTAAAGTTAAAAGAAAGTTATGAAGGTAAAGATGATCAAACCTATATTTAATTAAGAAAAGTTTATGGTGAGTAAGAAAAATTACCCACACAAATGGACTGTAAAACTTTATGAAAAAATTACCGACACATATGGATTGTAAAACCTTACGAACTGTAAAGGAAAGTTAGAGTCACTTAAATATTTTACTAACATTAAAATAAAAGAAATTAGTATTAACTTATTGGGCCGAGCTTCGCATGACCCGTGGGCCGGCATGGTCCAATAATGTACTGCCTCTCACCGGGCTACTATGGCCGGGCAATTCTTTTGGAACCTTTTTATCTGTTCCACAATAGCCCGACAGTAATATGGCTGTACATCAACTGCAATTGCAATTGCTCCATCGACGAGCAAATTTACTTGAGTACAACCGACGATTTCTTATTACTTTCAATCTAATCACCGAAGTCAATCTTAGGTCCACAGCCCATGGAGCACGTAATGATGTCCACACAGACAATGATATTTGCTCATGTTTGCGTTCCGAATTCGACCATAAAACGTCATTCTAGCCAAATGTTCTGATCATCCACGGCTGTCAATCTCCAGTCATCACATGGCTCGCCGGTGGAAAATTTAGTCAAAATTTCGAAAATTTTCTAAAATAAGCGGCAACAAGCTTATTCAGCACGATGACCTTTTCATCGCCTATTCGCCTTGTTTTCGAAATTTGGACGTAAATGTCGGATCATAAGAACTTGAATTTTCATGAGTCTCACTTGACACACTACTTTATTCAATTGAAGCCATGCTGACTCGGATGTGACGGGAGTGTCTCTGCTCTAAGTTTAGGACATGACCGAACCTTTGCTGTCCCAATCTGAGCCAGTCGAACCTGTTCAACTTGACATTGACTTTCTAGCATGTGTTTTGAAGTCATTTGGGGGCATTGACGTCGGCCACTTCGGGCAAACTGGAAGGCATTATCAACAATTTAACTGCCAAGGCTTTTTGGCTGAGGAGTTGGAAGCTTTAAGTAAAGTTACTTCCATTTTCGGAAACGTTATCATCGTGGTGGTCTATACAATTGGAGCAACGTAAGTTTGTTCCTCTCCCAAGAAAATGGATCTGAGGCTGTACCGATATGCTAGCTCCGGTGACATTCACTCCCTCAAGGAGCTTCTCGATAGAGACCTGAGCGTAGTCCAGGGGTGCACTCCTCAAGGAAATACGGCCCTCCATGTTGCCGCTAGATTTGGGCAAAGACCAGTTTTTGCAGAGATCTTTAGTCGATGCGAGTCCCTTCTCATGCAGCTGAATTCAGCTGAATTCTGAGGGAGACACTCCTCTGCATGTAGCTTCAGGAGTTGGCTATCTTTCTATTGTGTGGTTTCTAGTCACAAAGATCACATCCACCTCTCCTTCTCAAATGGACATTGAAAGCAGCTGTACTGGCAGTTTCGAGATTCTAAGATGGGGAAATAGAAGGAACAACACAGCCCTGCATGAGGCGATCAGAAATGGTCACTCACGAGTGGCTAGGTTGTTAAAAAAAGCCGATTCTCACCTTGTACTTTACGAAAATCGTGCGGGAGAATCCCCATTGTACCTGGCTACTAGAGGGGGCATGGACGAGATTGTAGATTGGATATTGACATCGTGCCCTTTATCTGCTCATGGTGGATCAGATGGCCAAACGGCTTTGCACGCTGTTGTGAGCATGAGACATTCTGGTAACTCTCTATTCCTTGACCTGTGTAGGATTGCGGAAGCGTGGTTTGTTTTGTGAAAGAGTAAGAAGGTGGTTTGGTGAGTGCTAGTGTAGGTGCGTGGACTTGACAAGCAAAGGAAGACAAGGTAGGGAGCAAAGGAGGACAAGAATAGTTTTATATTATGAAGGCTTGTACAAGAGACTTGGCTTCTTGTGTTTTTCGTTACCATCAAGTAGAGAGGGATTGGCTATTTATAGCCCTCTTCCACCTCCATTAAGGAACAATCTAGAACAAGGTACCTAGATATTCTCTAGATGCTTCTACAACACTTTTCTAGAAATATCTTAGAAATTTTCTAGAAACTCTTCTAGAAATATCTCACAACTTTCTAGATTATTCATTCAAGTATCTATGCTCTAAATATCTTGAGTATACTAGAGAATTCTAGAAATTGGATCACTTATTTCAACATTCTTCCTTGATCCAATTTTGTGAGACTCCGAACATGCTTCTCAACATGTCAAATTTGGCTTTGGGTAGCGCCTTAGTGAATATGTCCGCAGCTTGATCATCGGTCTTGCAATATTTGAGTTCAATCTCTCCATTGCTCTGTGCTTCTCGAATGAAGTGATATTTAATATCGATATGTTTAGTTCGTCCATGAAAAACTGGATTTTTCGAGATAGCGATCGCGGACTTGTTATCGCAAAGTATTGAAGTAGAATTGGTTTGTGCTTCTCCAATGTCTTCCAAAATTCTTCAAAGTCATATTGCTTGACTGGTGGTTGTAGCAGCTGCGATGTACTCGGCTTCTGCAGTAGATTGTGCCACTGAGTCCTGTTTTTTGGATGCCCACGAGAATATTCCAAAACCCAGAGTAAATGCATAGCCAATAGTGCTCTTCCTATCGTCAGCTGAACCTGCCCAATCACTGTCGGTGTAGCCAATGAGCTTAGTGCTTGCACTTGGCCGATACCAAATACCATAGTCCATAGTTCCTCGTAAATATCTGAGAATTCTTTTGGCAGCTCCAAAGTGAATTTGACTCGGATTCTGCATGAACCGTGATAGTAGACTTGTCGCGTACATGATGTCCGGTCGTGTAGCAGTGAGATATAGCAGACTGCCAATTAGACTTCTATAGAGGGAGGCATCAGCTCTTTCTGCTCCATCTTCCTTCAGTAGCTTCTCATTTGTCACGAGCGGTGTTGCAACTGTTTTGCAATGATTCATATTGAATTTCTTCAAAAGATTCTCAGTATATTTCTTCTGTGAGATAAAGACTCCGTCATTTTGGTCGATCTCGATGCCGAGGAAGTAGTGCATCAAGCCCAAGTCGGTCATCTCGAATGTCTTCATCATTTCTTCTTTGAATTCTTGAATCATCTTCTCATTGTTCCCCGTATATATAAGATCATCAACATATAGAGAGACAATGAGAGTGTCAGACTTACCTTGGGTCTTGATGTAGAGCGTTGGTTCACTCATGCTCCTCCTAAATCCTTGCTTGGTGAAGTATTCGTCAATTCTACTGTACCACGCCCGTGATGCTTGTTTTAACCCGTATAGGGCCTTCTTTAATTTTAAAACTTTTTCTTCTTGGCTTTTGACAATAAAGCCTTGTGGTTGTTCCACATAAATTTCTTCTTGGAGGTATCCACTTAGGAATGCTGATTTTACATCTAGTTGATAGATTTTCCATTCTTTTTGTGCTGCTAGGGCTATAAATGCTCGAATAGTATCAAGACGAGCAACAAGAGCGAAAGTTTCAGTATAGTCAATACCTGGTTGCTGCAAGTATCCTTTCGCTACGAGCCTTGCTTTGTGCTTTTGGATTGATCCATCTGCATTGAGCTTTGTCTTGTAGACCCATTTGACGCTAATGATCTCCTTGTCTTCCGAGTGATTGACGAGCTCCCAAGTTTCATTTTTCTCGATCATCTTGATTTCTTCCTCCATGGCTTTAATCCAAACTTCTTCTTTGGACGCCTCTTCATAGTTTTCTGGTTCTAATATGGCAAAGTTGCATGTTTCATAAACTTTTCTAAGGGTTTTTACCCTAATTATTGGAGACTCTGGAGTACTTTTTTCTTGCGTCGCTCTTGGAGAGGTTAGTGGTGTTATGTCATGAGTAGTGGAATCCGACGCTTCGCCTTCTTCTTGAGTTGTTGATTCTTCAAGTGCTAGTGGTATGTCTGGTAAGGCGACATACTTCTTCTCAATCTTCTTGTCCTCCCAGTTCCAGGCAGCATTTTCGTCGAACTCGACGTCTCGACTGATCACGAGCTTCTTAGTTCTTAAATTATAGACCCGATAGCCTTTTGATTGGTCATTGTAGCCAAGGAATATTCCTTTTTCTGTCTTTTCATCGAGCTTGCTCCTCTTTTCAGCAGGAATGTGGACGTAGCATATACAGCCGAACACCTTGAGATGCTTCGCTGAAGGCTTCCGTCCGCTCCATGCTTCGATTGGAGTTTTATTTTGAACTGTTTTAGTTGGACACCTGTTTAATAGGTATACTGCAGTGTAGACTGCTTCTGCCCAGAATAAGTTGGGAAGGCCTTTTTCTTTTAGCATGGACCTTGCCATCTCCATGATGGTTCTATTCTTCCTTTCTACGACTCCATTTTGCTCCGGGGCATAGCCAACGGTTAGTTGACGATGGACTCCTTCGTCTTCACAGAATTTGTTGAACTCTCTTGAGTTTTATTCCGTGCCTCTGTCACTTCTTAGGACTTTGATTCTACGGCCACTTTGATTCTCAACGTGGTTCTTGAATTTTCTGAAAATAGAAAAAACCTCCGACCTTTCTCGAAGAAAGTAGACCCACGTCATTCTAGTGTAATCATCGATGAATAGGATGAAATATTTATTTTGACTAGGTGTGGGGGTCCTCATTGGACCACACACATCCGTATGGACTAGTTCCAATGGCTTCTTAGCTCTCCATGCACCTCTAGATGGGAAGGACTGCCTTTGTTGTTTTCCAAGAAAGCAACCTTCACATACATCTGAAATTTCTGAAATAGCCGGAAAGTCTCTCATCATATTTTTCTGATGGAGAACTTTTAGCCCAACGAAGTTAAAGTGGCCAAATCTTCGATGCCATAGCCATGAATCATCAAATTGAGCTTTCATGGCTATATCTCTAATATAATTCCATCGAATAGGAAAATATCTATTCTCCATCTTAACAGAGGCAATAATATTTTTATATTTGTCATAAATAATGCAGGCATCTCCTCTAAAGTATAGAGAATACCCACTTTGTATCATTTGGCCCACACTCAAGAGATTTTGTGCAAAACTGGGGACAAGATATACTTTGTGAATATATTTTAGGCCTTTATTTGTTTCAACAGCGATAGTGCCTTTTCCTTTCACATTGACTAATGCGCCGTTGCCCAATTTCACTTTGAGATTTCACCGATGTATCAATATCGGTGAATATTGATTCATCCCCAGTCATATGATTGCTACACCCACTATCAATGTACCATGTTTTTTTTTTCTTATCATTTGTCGCATGGCCTGCGTAGAATGTATTGTCTTCACTTTCTTTTTCTTCAACATAGTTGGCTCGATTATTTATTTTCGAGCGACAATCTTTTTCTACGTGGCCAAATCTTTTACAAAGGTGGCATTGTGGTTTGTTTCTAAACCAGCAATCTTTCTCCAAATGATTAGTGTTTTTGCAAATACCACAAGGTGGATATGTTTTCTTTTGAGTATTTTATCCCCCTCTTTTATTTTTCCATAAGCTCCTTCCACCATTCTTAGTTTGATGAGACCGTATGTTCATTTTTGATTGAAAGACACTTTCAACTGAATCTTCATCTTGTGCCATTAGCCTTTTCTCATGTGCTTCTAGAGAGCCAATTAATTCACTAATTGATAGGGTCCTTAATCCTTAGTTGCTTCGATCGTTGTGACAATAGGATTGTATTTTCCAGTGAGTGTCACTAGTATTTTTTCTACGACCCTTTGATCAGTAATTTCATCTCCATAGGCTCTCATTTGATTAACTAGTTCTTTTAATTTTCCACAATATTCTTGGACGGTCTCATTATTTTTCATTTTGGAATTCTCAAAATCTCTTCTCAGAGTTTGAAGTCGAATAGTGCGTACCTTTTCTGATCCTTGGAATTCTTCTCGCAATATCTCCCAAGCCCTCTTTGCTGTCTTTGCTCCAATTATTCTCGGAAATATGGTTTCCGAGAATGCTTGTTGAATAACACATAAAGCCCTTGCATCCTTTTGTAGTTGATCCTTCGGGACACTTGCACCTTCTTGCGGAGCTTCGTATCCTTTCTCGACAATGTCCCATAAGTCTTGGGCCATCAAGGAAGTAGTCATTTTGATGGACCAATAGTCATAGTTATTGCCATCAAAGATAGGAATGGGAAATGAGGACGCAGTAGAGTTGGCCATAGTTTAATTGTTGGATATTTGGATGAATAGTTTTAGTAACGGTGGGTTGGACAAACGCCCAATACCAACCAAAGACGTGGCTCTGATACCACTGTAGGATTGCGGAAGCGTGGTTTGTTTTGTGAGAGAGTAAGAAGGTGGTTTGGTGAGTGCTAGTGTAGGTGCGTGGACTTGACAAGCAAAGGAAGATAAGGTAGGGAGCAAAGGAGAACAAGAATAGTTTTATATTATGAAGGCTTGTACAAGAGACTTGGCTTCTTGTGTTTTTCGTTACCATCAAGTAGAGAGGGGTTGGCTATTTATAGCCCTCTTCCACCTCCATTAAGGAACAATCTAGAACAAGGTACTTAGATATTCTCTAGATGCTTCTACAACACTTTTCTAGAAATATCTTAGAAATTTTCTAGAAACTCTTCTAGAAATATCTCACAACTTTCTAAATTATTCATTCAAATATCTATGCTCTAAATATCTTGAGTATACTAGAGAATTCTAAAAATTGGATCACTTATTTCAACAACCTGCAAGATATCATGCTCTGAAGTACAAACCAAAGATGCTAAGGGTGGGTTTGCTTTAGCTTTACAAATGCTGAAAGCTCAATGCTAGTCTCTCCAACATTGGGCTTTCAGCATTTTCAATGCCAAAATTTGGCCAAAACTGCTTGCCAAACACGACAGCATTTTCTCAAGGAACTTTAGAGGCCAAAAGCTTCTCGGAAATGTTAAACCAAATACAGCCTAAGTTCTTGTACTGATTTCAACTATCATGTAATTTTATGTAGCGGCGGAGTCTTGGTATCTACTGACGGAAAATATGGCAATTAGATATTGTTCAATCCCAATACTTGCTCGTTCTGTGTGCTTTTAGGTATATTTTGTTCATGGACTACACAGATAGTGAAAACCCTCCTAAGAGCAAAGCCGGAGCTAATCAAAGACGCTGACCACCATGGCAGGACCCCTCTCTACTATGCAGCTTTTTCTGGATACCACAAATTGGTCCAGCAATTATTAGAGTTCAATATCTCGAGTGCATATGTAGTGGACATAGATGGCCTTTCGTCACTTCATGCAGCAGCAAGTAATGGCCATGCCAAGGTTATAAAAGAGATTATTCAGCAATGCCCAGATGCTAGAGAATTGGTAGACCTAAAGGGCCAAAACATTCTTCATGTTGCAGTCCTAAGAGGGAGAGCAAATGTTGTCAGGTGCATATTGGAAACCGTCGAGCTCGAGGGCCTAACAAATCAGCCTGATCACAACAGTATTACTTCTTTGCATCTAACTATCATGGAAAGGAGAAGTTGGATCGCAGCTTACCTGTTGTGGGATGCGAGAGTTGATCGAACAGCTCGGAACATAGAAGGGGAAACTGCCTTCCACATATATAGATGAGCCAACCAAGGAACCCCGTGTAATTTCCTTGGTAAGTTTACTATTGCCAGGCCATAATCCACTGAAATTTATGAAATCTCCTGACCATGATTCGAAATCTGACTTGTTTTCCTTTCACTTGCAGGTCGCAAGGGTGAATTGGCGACAACTACGCCTCCCTCACTTTTGGGATCTCCGAGGAGGATTTCTCCCCGGTACAAATGAACAAACAGCCGGTGTCTTGAATTCAGAACAAAGTTACAGGCAAAATTGTCAGACCTTGTTGATGGTCGCGACACTTATCACAATCGTGACGTTTGCAGCGGCTCTCACAATGCCCGACGATTATAACAACAATGGTGGCCCAGGCCAAGGTCTGTTTCTTTCTCTTTCATGTTGTCATTGGACTCGTATGATTGGGCATTCTTTGGCGGGTCTCGCTGTCGCGTAGCAGCGAGGTTTCTTTGAATCGGCACATGCCCAAAAGAAAATCTATCGCATGCTATATTACTCGCTGTAGGCGACAAGGAATTGCAGTTCAAGTGCAGTAACTGGTATCCTATATCATTAATGATTTTACTTTGTTGTTAACATACCATCAACCTTGTCCCTCTTCTTATACCTTCTTCTCATCATCAACTTGAACATCAGTCCTAGAGAAAGAAGGGAGCAACGATGCTCAAATAGCTTACTCTAATATCGCTGGCTTATTTTGAGATCAATTCAAATAGCTCAAGGAGCTGTGTACAAGTTGAGCTCGAGCCCAGTATTACGTCCCTCGTCCTCCCATCTACTTAATAGCCTTAAGAACATATGACAGACTTTTTATTGGGAGGGGATAGTAGAAGCCCAATACCTTTCATTTAGGAAAATCGCCAGGAATGATGTCTTTCACTTGAGAGATCATCAAGAAAGAGCTTAAGTCCGAGCCTATTAATATATTCAGTTGAACTCATCTTAACTTTGGCCTGGGAATAAAGCCAAGAGCCATACCTTTTGCCTGGAGATTGCCAAGAGGAAATGTCACTAGAAGAAATGACAAACTTCTCGTTGGGAGTGCACAGTAGAAGCATGATGCAATTCTCGCCTAGGGAGATTGCCAAGAAGAGCCTAAGTCAAAGCCTGTTAACATATCCAGTTGACTCACCTTAACTTTCGGAGAAAGCTAAAAGTAATACCTTTCACTTGAGCAAATCGCCAAGAGAAAGCCCGAGCTCGAATATGTTAATATATCTAATTTATTAACTGCTCTTTAACACAACTCAGACTCTCCCCTTCACATATGAACTCAGTGTTAGATTTATAATCCCTTAATCCAGATATTCTTCTACATCAATCTAACATTGGCTCCCCCTTAATCTACATATCCAATAAATAAATTGCTTTAAACCATATAAATTCTGCGTTGTGAGATTTCTCTAATACAACTCACACTCTCTCTATTGCGTGTAAGCTCAGTGTTGGGTTTAGTCCCCTTTAATCCAAGTATAATTCTACATCAATCTACCAATAACTCTGATACTATTTGATGGGAGCATGCAGTAAAAACTCAATATCTTTGACTTGATGATATCACTAAGAAGGAGCCTAAGTCAGAACTTGTCCGTTACTAAAAAACTTAAGTTAATGAGTTATGAGCTAATTATGATATGTTAATTACTTTACACCACACAAATTCTCCAACGTGAGATTTTACTAATACAACTCATATGTGAATCCTAACACTTTTAAAATATATACATTGAGACACATGCATATGATATGAATTGCAGATCATAAGGTAATAAGTATAATAATTTTTTCTTAATGGATAGTCATGAGATTCACTCAATCACCACAAGATTTAAATGAAGGAACAAGGCATATACGCCAACCTTAATCCAACTGTAATAGGGCTGACAGGCGACTGCTTTTATGTTGGGGTTTCCGCTGCACTAAAGACATTACGCATTACAGATTTTCTTGCAATTAATAACCGCATCCAATTAATAAAAAAGGAACTAAAATTCCTCACACATGTATCTCTAATGCTGCCCGCTGTGGGCCATGTTTTGCTGTGGTTGGTGGCCCATTGGCACGGCACGTCACAGCCCACAGCATCATTGGGCTGAGCTACGCATGACCCATGCGCCGGCACGGCCCAATAGTGTCGTGCTTCGTGCTGGGCCAGCTCGGTCAGGCAATTCTTTTAGAACCTTTTAGTCGTTCCGCAATAACCCGACAATTATATGGCTGCACATCAGCTGCATCGACCAAATTTACTTATTATAATCGATAATTCCTTTCAAGTTTCCATATAATCACCAAAATCAATCTTAGGTTCATAGATTGTAGGGTGCATTTTGATTTCCCTCCCCAAGTAGCACGTAACGATGCCCCCACAGACAATTGTGTGTCTACATTTGTGTTCCTGATTTACAACATCTCTACTGTAAAATTTCAGGACCGACTCTAGCCAAATTTTATCGTCATGCATGGCTGTTAATCTCCAGTCTTCGTATGCCTCGCTGGCAAAAAACTTGGTCAAAGTTTTTCAAAATCAACCTCGACTAGCGTATCCAACATGATGACCATCGTCACCTATACGCCTTCTTTTTCAACTTTTGAATGTAAAAGTTGGAACATTTGACCTTGAATTCGCATGCCATGCTGACTTAAATATGGAGTGTCTCTGCTCTAAGTTCAGGACATGACCGAACCTTTGCTGTTCCAGTCTGAGGCAACCGGCGTGTTCAACTTGACATTGACTTTCCTGTATGTGTTTGGAAGTCATTTGGGGGCATTGACATTGTGAACTTCAGCCACTTAACGGTATTCACAGGACAAACTGAAAGGCATTATTAACAATTTCTTGCCGAGGCTTTTTGGCTAAGGGGTTGGAAAGCATACTTATTCTCCAAGTTGGAAGCTTTAAGTCGAATTACTCCCATTTCCGGAAACCGTTATCATCGTCATCAGCTATACAGTTGTTGCAGCATAAGTTCATCCCTCTCCCAAGAAAATGGATCCGAGGCTGTACCGATATGCAAAGTCCAGTGATATTCACTCCCTCAAGGAGCTTCTCAATAGAGATCCGAGCATACTCCTTAGGTGCACTCCTCAAGGAAACACGGCCCTCCATGTTGCCGCTGGATCTGGAAAAACAAAAGTTTTGGTGGAGATCTATAGTCAATGCAAGTCCCTTCTCATGCAGCCGAATTCCGAGGGAGACACTCCTCTACATGTAGCTTCAAGGGCTGGCCATCTTTCCGTTGTGAAGTTTCTAGTCACAGAGATCACATCCACCTCTCCGTTTCAGCTGGACATTGAAAGCGGCTGCGACCACAGGTTCGAGATGCTAAGATGGGGAAATAAAAGGAACAACACAGTCCTGCATGAGGCGATCAGAAACGGTCACTCACAAGTGGTTAGGTTGTTAATAAAGGCCGATTCTCACCTTGTAGTATACGAAAATTGTGCAGGAGAATCTCCATTGTACCTGGCTGCTAGAGGGGGCATGAAAGAGATTGTAAATTGGATCTTGACATCATGCCCTTTATCTGCTCACGGTGGATCGGATGGCCAGACAGCTTTGCACGCTGCTGTGAGCACGAGACATTCCGGTAACTCTCTATTCCCTGACCTGCAAGATATCATGCTCTGAAGTATTAACAAAGATGCTAAGCTCTTGTACCGAGTTCAAGTATCATGTATTCTGATGTAGCAACAGAGTTCCGATATCTACTGATGGAATATTTGGCATATGCTTATTCAAAGTATAAATCTTTTCAACTTCCATTAGATATTGCACAGTCCCAGAACTTGCTCGTTCTGTGTGCTTTTTAAGAATATTTTGTTCATGTATCGCAGATATAGTGAAAACCCTCCTAAGAGCAAAGCCGGAGCTGATCAAAGAATCTGACCACCATGGCAGGACCCCTCTCTACTATGCAGCTTTTTCTGGATACCTCAAATTGGTCCAGCAATTGTTAGAGCTCGATATCTCGAGTGCATATGTAGTGGACACATATGGTTTTTCATCACTTCATGCAGCAGCAAGTAATGGCCATGCCAAGGTTATAAAAGAGATTATTCGGCAATGCCCAGATGCTGGAGAATTGGTGGACCTAAAGGGCCAAAACATTCTTCATGTTGCAGTCCTAAGCGGGAAAGCAAATGTTGTCAAATGCATATTGGAGACCATTGAGCTCGAGGGCCTAATAAATCAGCCTGATCACAACGGCAATACTCCTCTGCATCTAAGTATCATTGAAAGGAGAAGTTGGATTGCAGCTTACTTATTGTGGGATCCGAGAGTTGATCAAACAGCCCAGAACACAAAAGGGAAAACCGCCTTCAACATAGATGAGCTAACCAAGGAATCACGTGTTATTCCGTCGGTAGGTATACTATTGCCAGGCCATAATTCACTGCAATTTATGAAATCTCCTTACCATGATTCGAAATTTAAAATGTCTTCATTTCGCTTGCAGGTCGCAATGCTGAATTGGCGACAACCACGCCTCCCACTTTGGAATCTCCAAGGAGGATTTCTCCCCTGTACGAATGAACAGAAAGCTGGTGTCTTGAACTCAGAACAAACTTACAAGCAAAATTGTCAGACCTTACTGGTGGTCGCGACACTCATCACAACTGTGACATTTGCAGCGGCTTTCACAATGCCCGGTGGTTATAACAACAACACTGGCCCGGACCAAGGAGTGGCCCTTCTCCAGTCAAGTGGACATCTCAAGTGGTTCATCATCTCCGACACTATCGCGATGACCTGCTCTATAATGGCCTCTTCCATGATACTCTGGGGTGCTGCTTTTGGCAAGAGACCTTACGTGCATTGCTATGTGTTTGCAGCTGTGCTGACAACCATTGCGCTGCAGTCGACTGCTATTTCATTCAATTCGGGTCTCGTGGCTGTGTTACCTGATCAAACATATGTCCACACCATGGCTTACATAGTTGGCAGTGTCTTCCATGTTAACACCTGCTTGTTTCTCTTCAGACTGGCCCAGATTTTTTCCTTCTCTGAGATCTGCCTCTCCTTGATTTCCCGCCTCAGAAGGATCAAGCGGATCATCAATTCCCACATAGCAAAGAAATAACATTCTTCTGCCTTGTTATGTTGGAGAAATTACTGACAACTTTTCCCCTTATAGATTTAGTGAAATCTGCAAGAAAACATCACTCTGTTTTTTATTTTTTTTCCTTTGTCGGGCCAACAACACCCAGTCATTGTTTACTTGTATGCTTTGAATAATTCCATCATACCTGGAGCTGTTTCCAGAAGATGTCAGAGCCATCATCCAACAGAATGACTTCATCTCTCAATTTTGTGGACATAAAACAGTCTGTTGAATTACGATCAAAGACTAACACGGTCAATTGATTGACCTTGACTCTTACATCAATTTCACTTGGTACCTTAGCACTACTATTCAAAGCAAAACTGACAGCTAATTTGCTTGTCTAGAGTCTAGACTCAAGATGTCATTGCCCCTGGAAGATTAGAACGCCCTGAGATATGGCTCTCCAAATTATCCCTCCAACGTGTTAAACTTGGCATTGACTTCTCAGTCAGGTTTAAAATGCCATTCAGGCAGGCCCTCGAATTCACTTTAAATACTGCAGTGCCGGTCCTTACAATATTCATATAAACTGGAAGGAACTATCAACAAAATGTCAAAATCTTTCGGCGAAGGAGCTGCCGGTGCGACATGGATATATCACTTTACCATAATACATCCTAATGAAAGATATTGCAATTTAACGGTACTTTTGGATCAAAGTTTGAGGTCGGAATTTGCTTTCTTTATACAAGAGATCAAATCCATACGAGGCAGCTCTTTGTCGAACCTGTTTGACCATAAGCAACGACAGATCCTAGACACCAGAAGGTTTGGGCCGGTCCCTGTATACGATATCGGTCTTTTAGCATGGGTCTAAGTTAGATCTAATCATGAGTTTGACAGGTCTGGAGACACCTAAACCCCAAGCCTAAAGTACGAATAGGTCAAACATCTAATATTTTTAAATCGTCGGTGGACTTAAAAAAGATTTTTGTTTAGGCCCGTTATTGAGTCAGATCAACTCCAATATAAACCATATACAAGTTTCAGCCTCGATCATTAATTTTGCCCATAAGGTTGATTATGGAGCATGGTCAATCTGCATGATATTCTACTTTTTTTGGCGCAATCAAGAATTTTCATTTAATTATAATTCTTTAACATTGTTATATATGTCACATAAACAGGAAAAAAAACTTGTATTATATGACGTTGAAGAATGAGTTTTTGGCAATTTGGTACATGATGTACGATAAAAATTCATCCTTATTCCTTCACTTATCATTCTTGCGATATATCTATGAACAATTGTATAGATTACGGAGGATGTTGCATGACAACTATGCAGGCTCCTTAGTCAGATTTTATCTAACAACATGACCCCGAAAGAATGCGCTAAGACCCGTGGATCTTCATCCTCAACTAGAAATTACCTCTAGAAATTTGATACATATTGATCCAAGTTTAATTTCCAATCAATTACTAATTGTTGTTGCGACCATGAACCACCAAGGAAAAGCTAACGAATTCCTAAGCAGGAACGAAGGTTTTTTTTGCGAGGTGGTACTCATGCTTAGCGCGGACTCTCCCAAACCCTTACCGGTCACAACTTGAGTCCTCAGATTCAATTGTGCAATTAAACTTACCTTGGAGCTGCCGCTAACCTTTTATGAATCGATTAGAAATTGAAGTAAGACACAAAAGTCTGCCTGACATAAACCCGTGCACTAAAAACCAAACAGAGTTGCAATGGCGTAATGCATGCATGACCTAAATGAGATGCCTACGAGGCGTACGATTACGCATGGATTATGAATTAGAACTTACTTATTGCCACAATGCAAAGCTGTTGATATGCAGCCTATTCTAAATTTTTTTTCTTTTTGCCTTTTCTCACGATTTAATTAACACTACCTAAGGAAACCACATGGCCGAAACTATGCATCACAAAGAGATACGCATAAATTAAATTACTAAATGACACGCGTGAATTGAATTAAATGAATTAAAATTAAACGTAAATTGATCTTAAATTTAATCTATATGGAATGCTATTTTTTAAAATTGTTCTTTGTAAAAACCGAAAGTAAACCCCTAAGATGTTACATGTGACAAATATTACTCTAAAGGCGAAGAAGAACATGCATTAATCTAAATTGCTACATGATTAATAATTAAATGATGCGACACTAATTATATATATGCAAGAATGATTATCTAACGTTTCCTACGGAAAAGGATATCAAGAACATCAAGATTCATGCAGAAAATATCAAGAACATGCAATGACCTTCAAGAATCATCAAGATTAATCGAGAAAGTTCAAGAATTGTCGGCATTCATCTACATATGTCACAATCAATTTCAAATCAATTAAAATATTCAAAGGTTCAACAAAATTATTCAAGATTATTTCAGAAGATATGCAAGATATTCAAGCTTCATCAAGAATCATGCAATAACACTAAGATTTAGTATTATTAACATTCTTTGTTAGGAACACACATCATAAGCCCGATAACTTTTGCCTAGGGAGATTAGCAAGAAGGAGCCCAAGTTATGAGTCAACTAGGATATATTAAATACTCCACACCATACTAAATCTCAGATAATACAACTCACACGTGGATCCTAACAATCTCGGCTCTGATACCATTTGTTAGTAGCGCACAGCAGAAGCCCGATACCTTTGTGAACCCAAGTTCGAGCATGTTAACATATTCAGTTGAACCCACCTCTACTCAAAACATTAAGCCAATGAGTTATGGGCAAACTATGATATATTAACTGCTGCACACCACATAAAATCTTTGATGTGGGATTTTTCTAACACAGCTTATATGTGCATCATAACATTCTTGACTATCAAGATCCAAAGAATTTTCCGTGATTATGTGTGAAATGAATCCCTTAGACATTATTCACTCTAAATGTTGCGACTATATGCATCCTATTCTAATATGCATTGACAACCTAGCATGAACTCCTAAATTAATGTCATGTATACTAATTAACTAATTGCGACCTAAATGCAATCCTAGTTATAATAAAGGACTGAACCTAGGAAACATGTCATTATCAAAGCTATCCTAATTACCATGACATTCATGATTTGTTTTAAATTATATGAAACTAAACCTGACATGAATAACATACGACATGATTAAACATGCAATATGGATTCTTAAACTGGATTCCTATTTGAGTCGGATAAAAGATATATTCTACCAATCAATCTTAGACATATGGTACAGAGCCTATTCAGTCCTAAACCTTTGTGCAAAATTTCAATGTAATCTTTCCAGCTAATTTTCACTAAAAATTATTGACATAGCAGTGGAAGTCGCAATGTGTCAACGATGATTGGACCGCCATGTCATCAATTTCCAAAGAAAATTAATCGGAAGGACTACATTAAAATTTCGCGCAAAGGTTTGTGACTAAATTGGTAAAATTGAAAAGATTAGGTCTGAATTGGCATCCGTAAAATAATTTTAGGGTTGACTAGATAATTTTTCCCAACATTATAAATATAAGAGGTTATTATTGGTTTTAGGATCTCCATGACTTTTTTAAGTAAGTTCTCTACGACATGTTTTTGCTGTGGGTGTAATCTAGGTTTGGCAAAAATTTGAGCTTGAGCGATTGTAAACTCTGTATTTTTCAAATAGTGAATTTCTTGGAGGTGGTCTCTCTCGTAGAGTAAGTACTCGGACTGAACCACATAAATCTTTAGTGTTCATAGTCAACGATGACTGGACTGCCATGTCGGCAGTTTTCAAAGAAAATTAATCGGAAGGACTACATTAAAATTACGCGCAAAGATTTACAACTAAATTGGTAAATTGAAAAAAAAAAATAGAACTGAATTGGCATCCGTAAAATAATTTTAGGGTTGACTAGATAATTTTTCCCAATATTATAAATATAAGAGGTTATTATTGGTTCTAGGATCTCCTTGACTTTTTTAAGTAAGTTCTCTATGACGGATTTTTGCCGTGGGTGTAATCTAGGTTTGGCAAAAATTTGAGCTTGAGCGATTGTAAACTCTGTATTTTTCGACTTCATAGTGAATTTCTTGGAGATGGGCTCTCTCATGAAGTAAGTACTCGGACTGAACCACATAAATTTTTAATGTTCTTATCATTCGTCATTGTTTTCTTGAATAATTATTTCTTCTTGCATTAGACTTGAATTGCAAGACATGTTAGCTTCTGCCTTATATCACAACAATTACATTGGAGGATTTAGTGAAATGTGCAAGAAAAAGATGCTTTTCTAGAAGATCTCAGAGCCATCATCCAACAGAATGACTTCATCTCTCAATTTTGTGGACATAAAAACAGTCTGATGAATCGCGATCAATTTCATCAGAAGGTTTGGGCTAACCCAGTCATATGGTTGACCTTGACTCTTACATCAATTTCACTTGGTACCTTAACACTTCTATTCAAAGTAAAACTGCCTTGATTTGCTTTTCTGGAGTCTAAACTCAAGATGTCATTGCCTTTGGAAATTAGAAAAACAATGACATTTGGCTCTCTAACGTGTTGAATGTGGCATTGACTTCCCATATGTGTTTCAAAGTCAAAGTGGCATACCCTCGAATTCACATCTGATGTTGCAGTGCAGGTTAAGGAAAAATCAACAATTAATGCCAAGACTTTTTGGCAAAGGATCTGAAGATCCAACTTGTTATATCGTCTTGTCAATATCATTTAACTAGAATACATATTAATGGAAAATACCGGCATCTAATGCAAATTTTTTTAATCGAAGTTTGAGGTCGAAATCCTACTTGAATTTGCTTCTATATAACAGAGATCAAAGCCATATAGTGCAGTTTGTGGTCCAACCAGTTCAGCCATAAGCAAGGATAGAAAGACATCGGAAGGTTTGGGCTAGGCCCCGTATATGGTATCAGACTTCTAACACGAGTCTAAGTTAGACCTGATTATAAACTTGGCAAGCATTGAAAGACCTAGACCCAGACCTAAATTACTAATATAAACTATAAACAAGTTTCATTCTCAACCATTAATTCGGCCCATAAGGTTGATTTTGGTGCGTGGTCAATTTGCATTATATTCCCCTTGTTTTGGGGTTAGCAAGATTTATTATTCTCCAGCCACCAACCCCCAACCCCTCCTCCTCTGAAGATCGTCCTTGAGCTCCTTCCCTCTTCCCTCTTCCTCTTTACGTCTCCCTATCTCTTCATCGGTAAGAATCCTCAAAATTTTTTTGGTGATTTTGTAGACGTCGTTCGAGCGCTCCACAAGTCTCTGAAACTCCTCTATCACTGTGTTCAACAATTAGTCTATCTAAAAGTATTTTGATGAACTGTATTTGCTTTGCAGCTTTTCTCTCCCGATTTAGAGTTAAATATAAATTTGGAGTTTTTCTATCCCGATCTAGATAGAGATTTGAGATTTACAAGACGTTATTTATGCTTTTTTAACCTATTGGAGTTGTTGTTGTCTCGTACGGTGATGGTGCCAGGAAAATCGAATGTGGGTGCGCATCGCTTTTTGACAAAGCTGTAGTTACTACAAAGGAACATTTCAAGGTGTGCTCATCACCGATGATGATGTGAGTTTTGGTGATTGGCCGCCGTTTGTGCATGACAAATCTATTCTTAGAGAAGGAGGGAGTTGATCCAGGTTATACCAAATTGATTTATTTTTCAGATTTGCATTGCATTGTAGCACTTTTTTATTGGTTTTGTCTTGAAGTTATGTACCTCTTTTTATATAAAATGTAAATTTCCTTCTGATAAAAAAAAATTATATTGTCACACAAAAAAAGGGACTTCGTACCATATGAGGGCAGAGGATGAGTTTTTGGAAAATTTGGTAGGTGACGTACGACAAAAAAAAGTCATCCTTATTCCTTCAGGTATTGTTCTTGCGTCATATTTAAAGTATTAACAGTCGTACGGACAGGACGTTGCAGGACAAAAATCCCAAGCTAATTGTCATATTTAATCTTGACCACGTGAGAACGAGCTAAGACTAGTGCATCTTCGCCATCCACTAGCAATTAAATCTGGATACTTACTGTATAACGAACCTATAGCTTAATTTCTTATTGATTACTACATTGCTAATCGATTGATCTTGACATGATGAATTGGGTGATCCATACCCGCTTGACTCACTGTAGAACGTCAGGGCCGATTCTAGCCAGATTCACTGCTGTCAATCTCAAGTCTTCGCATGGCTCGCTGGCGGAAAACTTGGTCGAAATTTCGAGAATTTATTAAGATCAACGTCCACTAGCGGCTCCAACACGTATTCACCTTGTTCTTCAACTTGTGGACGTAAATGGTGGAACATTTGACATTGAATTTGCATCAACCCCACTTGATACATGACTTCATTCAGCTGAAGGAAACTTTTACTCTCCAAGTTGGAGGCTTTAAGTCGAATTACTCCCATCTCCGGAAACCGCTGTCATTAGCTATACAATCGGAGCAACGTAAGTTTATTCCTCTCCCAAGAAAATGGATTCCAGGCTGTACCGATATGCAAACTCCGGTGATGTTCACTCCCTCAAGGAGCTTCTCGGTACAGATCCGAGCCTCCTCCTGAGGCGCACTCCTCAAGGAAACACGGCCCTTCATGTTGCCGCTAGATCTGGACAAACACCAGCTTTGACGGAGATCTATAGTCGATGTAAGTCCCTTCTCATGCAGCCAAATTCCGAGGGAGACACTCCTTTGCATGTAGCTTCAGGGGCTGGCCATCTTTCTGTTGTGAAGTTTCTAGTCACAGAGATCACATCCACCTCTCCTTCTCAGCTGGACATTGAAAGCGGCTGCAACCGCAATTTTCAGATGCTAAGACAGGGAAATAGAAGGAACAACACAGCCCTGCATGAGGCGATCAGAAACAGTCACTCACAAGTGGTCAGGTTGTTAATAAAAGCGGATTCTCACCTTGTACTTTGTGAAAATAGTGCGGGAGAATCCCCATTGTACCTGGCTGCTAGAGGGGGAATGGAAAAGATTGTAAATTGGATCTTGACATCGTGCCCTTTATCTGCTCACGGTGGATCGGATGGCCAGACAGCTTTGCACGCTGCCGTGAGCGCGAGACATTCTGGTAACTCTCTATTCCTTGACCTACAAGATATCATTCTCCGAAGTATTAACAAAGATGCTAAGTTCTTGTACCGGTTCAACTATCATGTAATATGACGTAGCAACAGAGTCCCGGTATCTACTGATCGAATATTTGGCATATGCTTATACAAAGTAAAAATCTTTTCAACTTTAATTAGATATTGTCCAATCCCAATACTTGCTCGTTCTGCGTGCTTTTAAGAATATTTTGTTCATGTATTACAGGTATAGTGAAAACCCTCCTAAGAGCAAAGCCGGAGCTGATCAAAGAAGCTGACCACCATGGCAGGACCCCTCTCTACTATGCAGCTTTTTCTGGATGCCACAAATTGGTCCAGCAATTGCTAGAGCTCGATATCTCGAGCGCATACGTAGTGGACACAGATGGTCTTTCGTCACTTCATGCAGCAGCAAGCAATGGTCATGCCAAGGTTATAAAAGAGATTATTCGGCAATGCCCAGATGCTGGAGAATTGGTAGACCTAAAGGGCCAAAACATTCTTCATGTTGCAGTCCTAAGCGGGAGAACAAATGTTGTCAGGTGCATATTGGAAACCGTCGAGCTTGAGGGCCTAATAAATCAGCCGGATCACAATGGTAATACTTCTTTGCATCTAACTATCATGGAAAGGAGAAGTTGGATCTCAGCTTACCTGTTGTGGGATGCAAGAGTTGATCGAACAGCTCGGAACATAAAAGGGGAAACTGCCTTCGACATAGATGAGCCAACCAAGGAACCACGTGTAATTCCCTTGGTAAGTATACTATTGCCAGGCCATAATCCACTGAAATTTATGAAATCTCCTGACCATGATTCGAAATCTGACTTGTTTTCCTTTCACTTGCAGGTCGCAAGGGTGAATTGGCGTCAACTACACTGTCCTCACTTTTGGGATCTCCGAGGAGGATTTCTCCCCGGTACAAATGAACAAAAAGCCGGTGTCTTGGATTCAGAACAAAGTTACAAGCAAAATTGTCAGACCTTGTTGATGGTCACGACACTCATCACAACCGTGACGTTTGCAGCGGCTTTCACAATGCCCGGCGGTTATAGCAACAACGGCAGCCCAGGCCAAGGAGTGGCCCTTCTCCAGTCCAGCAGTGATCTCAAGAAGTTCATCATCTGGGACACTATCGCAATGACCAGCTCTATAATGGCCGCTTCCATCATAATCTGGGGTGCCGCTTTCAGCAAGAGACGTTATGTGCATTGTTACGTGATCGCAGCTACGTTGACATACATCGCGCTGCAGTCGACTGCTGCTGCGTTCATGACGGGTCTCGTTGCTGTTTTACCTGATCAAACATATGTCCCCACCATGAATAAAATAGCTGGAGGTGCCTTCGATGCTATCACCTGCTTGTTTCTCTTCAGACTGGCACAGATTTTTTCCTTCTCTGAGATCTGCCCCTTCTTGATTTCCCGCCTCAGAAGGATCAAGTGTATCATCAATTCCCACAAAGCAAAGAATTAACATTCTTCAGCAATGTCATGTTGGAGAAATTATTAACAACTTTTCCCTTGTAGATTTAGTGTCACTCTGTTTTTTCTTTTTCTTTTTTGGGCCAACAACAGCCAAGCATTGTTTCCTTATATGTTTTTACTAATTCCATAATACCAGGAGCTGTTCCCAGAAGATCATAGAGCCACCGTCCTACAGAATGACTTCATCTCTCAATTTTTGGACATAAAACAGTCCGATAAATTATGATTAAAACACTAACACAGTCAAATGATAAACCTTGACTCTTACATCGCTTTCACTTGATACCTCAACACTTAATATTCAAAGTGATACTGCGCTGATTTGCTTGTCTACAGTCAAGATTCGAGATGTCGATGCTGTGGAATTTTAGGAAAACACTGAGATTTGGCTCTCCAATCTATCCCAACGTGTTAAACTTGGCATTGGCTTCCCCGATGTGCGTAAAAGTCATTGAGTCATGCCCTCGGATTCACATTAGATACTGCAGTGCAGGTCCTCACGTTATTCATAAACTGCAAGGGAACATCAACAACTAACTGCCAAGATTTTTTGGCAAAGGAGCTGCCGGTCCGACTTGGATATATCGTCTTGTTAATATCATTTGACTATAAATACATCTTTGTGAAAGTTATCGGCATTTAATGGAATTTATGGATCGCAGTTTGAGATCAAAATCCACTTTGAAGTTGCTTTCTACATTATAGAGATCAAAGCCACATGGTGCAGTTCTTTGTGGAACCTGTTTGGCCATAAGCAAGGACATAAATGTATTAGACTCGGGAAGGCTTGGGCTAGGCCCAATTTGTGGTGTTGGACTTTTAACTCGAGTCTAAATTAGACTTGATCATGAGCCTAACAGGATACGAAATACTTAGATCCCAGTCTAAATACAAATGAGTGGAAAATCTGATAGCTCTAAATCATGAACGGACTTAGAAAAGAATCGTAAGGCATGTTGTCGAGTTGGATAAGGTCTAATCCAAACCATATAAAAGTTTGATTCTCAACCATTAATTCGGCCTGCGAGGTTAAATATGGACCATGGTCAATCTCCATGATGTTCTATGACGTCTCAGGCGCATCACCTACCGCGACTCATAGGTTATTGTTTAATTAGCACGCAAGCAAAAGTTTAGGCTTATGAAGGTCAGCATTTATAACATGAATGGCTTCTCGCCATTCATATATCTATAGGCGTGGGAGACAATTACACATACTAACACTTCCATCATATAATTACACCACAAGAGTTCATCTAACATCTTGAAACATAACATCTAACATAAGCGAGGGACCACATTTTTACAATGCACATACATAACACGTCACAAACAAAAGGACTCAACTATCACTGGGATCGGGGGCCAAAAAGTTTCACCTATCCCCACTAAGCACCATTAGCCGTGAGCCTGCTCCAAAAAGTGGCGCCACTTCATCTTTATTTACTAACTATGTCTCACTATTTATCGCCCAATTTAGAGTGTCACTTTCACGGGAAAGTTAGGGAAAATGTATTTGGAAATTGCTTATAGGTTGTGTTCTTTCTGAAAGGCAATTTTTAGTGTTTGATAACACCACATGGAAAACCTCCTGAGTATAAAGTGAAGATAAAAAAAAAAGTTTAATTTAATCGATTTTCTACATTCAAATTGGTCCTCCTACTTTTAAGTGCATCGTTGGTCGTGTATAAGTTGTTTCCTATTGCGAAAACGGGCGATCAATTAATAAATTAACAAAATTAGGAAAGGAATCGAATGCTCGATTTACGTGGTTCGATCCGTGTAAATACTCTGTGGAAAAGAGCAGCACGAGATTTCACCATAAGACCAAGCCACGTAAAGGAGATTTCAACCACACTTATACCGCCCTCGGTCGCTCTCAACGTTTTTCTCTCCAATTACGCCCAATTATCTTGTACAATGTTTGACCCTGAGAATTTCTCACCAAACGATAACTCAAATTCACAGACAAATATACAAAGTTCGGCTTGGAAAGCACACCGACAACCTCTGCACATACGGCGACACTTCACCAAGCACGACGACAATCTCTTCCTCTCTCTTGCTTATTTTTATTATCTTTTTCTATTTTTTTAGGTTTTTGAGCTTTTTATTTTTACTTATTTTCTAACTTGGCACGCACTTGAGGTCGCATCAGTAGCAAAATCGGGTGAGTGGATCTTCGCCCTCAACTAGAAATTAATTTTGAAAACTCAATATATATTGAAATCCAAGTTTAATTTTCTATTAATTACTAATTGTTGATCGATCGATCGATCGATCCTGACATGATAAATTAGATGATCCGTACCAACTTGACCAGTCTAGAACTCATTTTCAGTGGGGAGGGTTTAAGAGCTGCTTGGACATGTGACACTTTGTTATATCTCTCTCTCTTCTTCTTTTTTCATTTGTCTTTTTTTTTTCGTGATTTTCTCTTTCCTCTCTCTCACAGGGAATTTTTATTATCTAGTAAGCGCTTCCACGGACCCCGTACTGGATTCAATATGGGTCGTTAGGTGAAAAGAGAAAAAAAAAATGTGATCTGTCAAATTTACTTTGAAAAACTGGTTTTATGTCATACCATATTAACGTTAAAAGAAAGTTACAAACGCCAAGATGATCAAACCTACACTTAATTAAGAAAATTTTATGGTGAGTAAGGAAAATTACTTACACATAGATAGTAGAACTTTACGAACTGTGAAGGAAAGTTACAGTCACTTAAATATATAACTAACAATAAAAAAAAATAGAAATTTACTAATAACTTATTGGGCCAAGCTAGAGGTGGCAATACAGGTCACAAACCCATATTCAACCCATATTTAATGATAATGTGTCATAAATGATTTACTTTAAAGGTTTAAGTGAGTCCTAAATTGGTTAGTTAAAAATTTAGTGATCCTAAATGGGTTTTAAATGTGTCATAAATGGGTTAAACATACTAACTCATTTAAGTGAGTCATAAATTGGCCATTAGCCATTTTCTGATTTTTAAATTTTTTTTTTTATCTTTTCTTCTTTTCTTTTCTTTTCTTTTGTCTTCTTCTCTGCCTATGGCAAGCCACGAGCTCGCCGACCTCTGCGAGCGTTGATGAGCCCCGAGCTCGCTGATCTGGCTAGGCCGAGGTCTCACCGGCCTCTGCGAGACCTCTCTTGCCTCTGCAAGGCTCGAGCCTCATCAGCCTCGGGCGAGCTCAGCCTCGCCTAAGGTGGCCGATCGCCGGCCATGGTGACTGACCAAGAAAAAAAGAGAAAATAAAAATAAATACATATATTTTTTTAAGAAAAAAATTATAAAAATTGTCCATTAGATTTGTATTGCATAAAATTCTTTTAGCAATATATTTTTTAAAAAATCATAAGAAACAAGTTTTCCTAGATTTTTAGTTAAATATAAAAGTGTTTTAGCAATATGGGTATGGGTTAGGTATGGGTTAGGTCAGGTATGGGTCAAGAAATTTACATTATCGATAAATGGGTCATAAACAGGTTAATGGGTCATTTTATGGGTCATTTTAGGTCGAACTATTTTTGACCCAACCCAATCCACCCATTTGACAAGTCTAGACCAAGCTTAGCACAACTGGTGGGCCGGCACGGTCCAATAATTTAGTGATTCTTGCCGGGCTACTATGGCCGGGCAATTCTTTTGGAACCTTTTTAGCCGTTCCACAGTAGCCCGACAGTAGTATGGCTGTACATCAGCTGCAATTGCAAGTGCTACATCGATGAGAAATTTTACTTAATACTTAAAGACCGAAGTCAATCTTAGGTCCACAGCCCAGGGAGCACGTAATGATGTACACACAGACAATGACTTGCTCATAATTGCATTCCTGATTCACGACATCTCCGCCGTAAAACGTTAGGGTTGTTTCTAGCCGAATGTTCTGATCATCCGCTGCTACTGAACTCCGGTCTTCGCATGCCTCGCCGGTGGAAAACTTAGTCAGAATTTCGAGAATTTTCTAAAATCAGCATTGACTAGCGTATCCAGCACTATGACCTTTTCATCACCTATTCGCCTTGTTTTCGAACTTTGGACGTAAATGTATGACCTTGAATTTTCATCAGTCTCACTTGACACACTACTTTATTCAATTGAAGCCATGCTGACTCGGATGTGACGAGAGTGTCTCTGCTCTAAGTTTAGGACATGACCGAACCTTTGCTGTCCCAATCTGAGCCAGCCGAACCTGTTCAACTTGACATCTACTTTCTAGCATGTGTTTTGAAGTCATTTGGGGCATTGACGTCGGCCACTTCGGGCAAACTGGAAGGCATTATCAACAATTTAACTGCCAAGGCTTTTTGGCTGAGGGGTTGGAAGCTTTAAGTAGAGTTACTTCCATTTTCGGAAACGTTATCATCGTGGTGGTCTATACAATTGGAGCAACGTAAGTTTGTTCCTCTCCCAAGAAAATGGATCCGAGGCTGTACCGATATGCTAGCTCCAGTGACATTCGCTCCCTCAAGGAGCTTCTCATTAGAGACCTTAGCGAACTCCAGAGGCGCACTCCTCAAGGAAACACGGCCCTCCATGTTGCCGCTAGATTTGGGCAAAGACCAGTTTTAGGGGAGATCTTTAGTCGATGCGAGTCCCTTCTCATGCAGCCGAATTCCAAGGGAGACACTCCTCTGCATGTAGCTTCAGGAGCTGGCCATCTTTCTATTGTGAGGTTTCTAGTCACAGAGATCACATCCGCCTCTCCTCAGCTAGACATTGAAAGCGGTTGCGCCAGCAGTTTCGAGATGCTAAGATGGGGAAATAGAAGGAATAACCAGCCCTGCATGAGGCGATCAGAAATGGTCACTCACAAGTGGCTAGATTGTTAATAAAAGCCGATTCTCACCTTGTACCTTACAAAAATCGTGCGGGAGAATCCCCATTGTACCTTGCTGCTAGAGGGGGCATGGACGAGATTGTAGATTGGATCTTGACATCGCGCCCTTTATCTGCTCATGGTGGATCAGATGGCCAGACGGCTTTGCACGCTGCTGTGAGCATGAGACATTCTGGTAACTCTCTATTCCTTGACCTGCAAGATATCATGCTCTGAAGTACAAACCAAAGATACTAAGTTCTTGTACTGAGTTCGACTATCATGTAATTTTATGTAGCGACAGAGTCCCGGTATCTACTGATGGAAAATATGGCATATGCCTATACAAAGCATGAATTTCATTAGATATTGCTAGTTCTGTGTGCTTTTATGAATATTTTGTTCATGTATCCCAGATATAGTGAAAACCCTCCTAAGAACGAAGCCGGAGCTGATCAAAGAAGCTGACCACCATGGCAGGACCCCTCTCCACTATGCAGCTTTTTCTGGATGCCACAAATTGGTCCAGCAATTGCTAGAGCTTGATATCTCGAGCGCATACGTAGTGGACAGAAATGGTCTTTCTGACTTCATGCAGCAGCAAGTAATGGACATGCCAAGGTTATAAAAGAGATTATTCGGCAATGCCCAGATGCTGGAGAATTGGTAGACCTAAAGGGCCAAAACATTCTTCATGTTGCAGTCCTAAGCGGGAGAACAAATGTTGTCCGATGAATATTGGAAATCATCGAGCTCGAGTGCCTCATAAATCAGCCTGATCACAATGGCAACACTCCTCTGCATCTAACCATCATGGAAAGGAGAAGTTGGATCACGGCTTACCTTTTGTGGGATGCAAGAGTTGATCAAACAGCTTGGAACATAAAAGGCGAAACTGCCTTCGACATACATGAGCCAACCAAGGAACCACGTGTAATTCCCTTGGTAAGTATACTATAGCCGGGCCATAATCCACTGAAATTTATGAAATCTCCTGACCATGATTCGAAATCTGACTTGTTTTCCTTTCACTTGCAGGTCGCAAAGGTGAATTGGCGACAACTACGCCTCCCTCATTCTTGGAATCTCCGAGGAGGATTTCTCCCCAGTACAAATGAACAAAAAGCCGGTGTCTTGGATTCAGAACAAAGTTACAAGCAAAATTGTCAGACCTTGTTGATGGTTGCGACACTCATCACAACCGTGACGTTTGCAGCGGCTTTCACAATGCCCGGCGGTTATAACAATAACGGTGGCCCAGGCCAAGGAGTGGCCCTTCTCCAGTCAAGTAGTTATCTCAGGCACTTCATCATCTCCGACACTATCGCAATGACCTGCTCTATAATGGCCGCTTCCATCATAATCTGGGGTGCTGCTTTCAGCAAGAGACGTTGTGTGCATTGTTACGTGATCGCAGCTGTGCTGACATACATCGCGCTGCATTCGACTGCTTATGCGTTCATGACGTGTCTCGTTGCTGTTTTACCTGATCAAACATATCCACACGACGACTTACATAGCTGGCAGTGCCTTCGATGCTATCACCTGCTCGTTTCTCTTCAGACTGGCCCAGATTTTCTCCTTCTCTGAGATCTGCCTCTTCTTGATTTCCCGCCTCAGAAGGCTCAAGTATATTATCAATTCCCAGATAGCAAAGGAATAAAAAATTTCAGCATTGTTATAGTTAAATTGTGTCTCGATTCTGAACCCTTGACCAAACCCTATCTTAAGTCCGGCCATGTTATTTAAATTAAGAAAATTCTGATTGGAGTTTTGGTTGCCCGAACATATAAAGTAATGACAAATTCCGGTCGGATTTGGATTCCTAATTTGAGTCGGTCAAAATGGATTTCCTATTTTGGATACAAATAGTGATACATATATATATATAGAGAGAGAGAGAGGTGGATTTAGGTTTTAGCACATCAAACAATCAAAATGAGTGTTACTGTTTTCAACTCTGTGAGTTTTCTAAGTCTCTATGAGAGATTGTAAACTAACACTTAGGAGTTTGCTTTAAGTGTAATTTAAGGCTGAGAAACACTTGAGTGATTGAGCAATTGTAAACCCTATATATTCTAGATTCATGAGCATCTTAGCAGCTGGCTCTCTCGAGAAGTAAGTATCGAAAACTCATATCGAACCACGGAAACTTCTAGTATTTGTTATATTTCTCATTGATTTCTCAAATAATTTTTTCTACTCAGCATTAAACTTGGAATTGTCAGATCGAAAGCATCCACGTTATGTCGCAACAATCATTTTGGAGAAACTACCGAAAACACTTCCCCTTGTGGAATTAGTGAAACGTGCAAGAAAACGTCATTCTTTTTATTTTTCTTTTTAACTTTTTGGGGCCGACAACTCCCAAGCATTGTTTACTTTTATACGCTTTAACTAGCTCTATAATACCTGGAGCTGTTTCCAGAAGATCTCAGAGCCACCCTTTAACAGAATGACTTCGTCTCTCATTCTCTGGACATAAAAACCGTCTGATAAATTGTGATTAAAACACCAACACGGTCAAACGATTGACGTTGACTCTCACATCACTTTCACTTGATACCTCAAAACTATTCAAAATAAAACTGCGCTGATTTGCTTGTCTAGAATCTAGAATCTAGAATCGAGATGTCATTGTCTGTGGAAATTTAGGAAAACACAGGGACTTGGCTCTCCAAACCATTCCCCCAAGATGCTAAACTTGGCATTGACTTTTCAAAAGTGTTTCAAAGTCATTGAGACATGACCTCGAATTCACATTAGATTCTGCAGAGCAGGTCCACACGTTATTCATAAACTGCAAGGAAAAATCAACAGCTAAATGCCAAGATAGTTTGGCAAAGGAGCTGCCCGTCAAAATTGGATTTACCGTCCTGTTACCATCACTTTTTACTACAATACATCTTAATGAAAGATATTGGCATTTAGGCTCCGTTCATTTTTAGGAAAACAAATTTCAGAAAAATATTTTTCGGATTTTCCAATGTTCGGTTCACGAAAATAAATGAATCGAGTAAAATATTTTCCGTCAATGGAAAGAATGCCTTCACAAAAGAGGAAATCATTTTCCCTCATCTTTCTTTCACCCACACTAAGCACGTTCTCCTCCATGCACTCCATTTATTTTATTTTTATTTTTATATTTTCTTTTCTTTTATAAAAACAAAAATAGAATCTTTAATTATTTCTTTTCTTTTCTTTTTCTTTTTCTTTGTTCCTTCTCCTTCTGCCAGCCACAGCGACAGCCGGTAACTGGCCCCAAGTGAGGGACAAGCTCACCTAAGGCCAACGAGGCTCAAGCCTCACCGACCTCTGGCGAGCTCAAGCCTTGCCTATGGCCAATCGTTGACCGTCACTACGATTAGGGACCAGCTGAAGAAGAAGGAAAAATAAAAAAGGAAAAAAATTTAAAATTTGATTTTTAAATAAAAAATAAAAAAAATTATTAAAATTATTAAAATGAGTGCACAGAGGAAAATTATATCCGGTTTTCTATACCAAACGGTAGAAAAAATTGTTATTTTCCTGAAAAATGACTTCATAGAAAACATTTTTCAAAGTCATGATATTTTTTGCAAAACGGAGCCTTAATGGAATGTTTGGATCGAAGTTCGAGGTCGAAATCCTCCCTGAATTTGCTTTCCGTATAATTTGAGATCAAAGCAATATGGTGAGGTTCTTTGTGGAACCAGTTTGACCAATAAGTAATGACAGGAGTCTTAGACACCATAAGGTTTGGGCTGGGTCCAATATATGGTATCGGAATTTTTACACGAGTCGAAGTTAGACTCGACTATGAGCCTGGCAGGTTGCAAGGCACCTAAACCTCAGGCCTAAAGTTCGAATGATAGAAAATCTAATAATTTTAAATCACGGCCGGATTTAGGAAAAAATTGTTAGCCTCGTTGTCTAGTGAGATCAGGTCTAATCTAAACCATATACCAATTTCATTCTCAACCATAAATTTGGTCCATGAGGTTGATTATGGAGAATGGTCAATCTGTATGATATTCTCCCTTTTGGGGATTATGTCACCCACCCCCTTAAAAAAAAAACTTTGCACCGTATGACTTCATAGAATGACCCTTTGGCAATTTGGTAGATGACGTACGACAGTAAGTCATTCTTAGTCTTTACCTTATCATTCTTGCGTTATGTATTCAAAGTCTGTACAGTCGTATATAGAGGATTTTTTTTCCATATATATATATAGAGAGAGAGAGAGAGTGGATGTTGCATGACAAAATCGCAGGCTAATTGTCAGATTTAATCTACAATATGACCACGCAAGAATGAGCTAAAACGGTGGATCATCGCCCTCAACTAGAAATTAATTCTGCAAACTATATATATATATATATATATATTGATGAATTAGATGATACAATACCTCCACTTGACTCACTTCATCATCGGTCGAATCCGAGTTCTTCTAACTCAAACATAATGTCGTACTACATTCAGGGATGGATCTAGAACTCATTTTTAGTGGGGCAAGATTTATCTGCTGCCTGAACATGTGGCATTCTGTTATATCTCTCTCAATCTCTAATACTTTTATCTTAAGCACACTAATAAGTATAAGAGAAGAAAAGAAGCTTGTACAGAAAAGAACGAGAAATAAGAGAATGTGGTGGAATAAAAAAATTTATTTTGATTAATATAGACAATCTTGCATTTTCATGAATATGTGCAGCTTTTGCATTTTGAATAAATTACAATTTTCACCATTTTCATTTGTGATTTTGATCTCTTAATTCTCTCGATGTTATTTCACCCAACTCAATAAGTTAGGGTGTTTTATAGTTATTTAAAGTGTGGAAATAGTGTAAGCCTAATAGCTTCTCTACTAACGTTTTCGCAATATTGGTAATGTAGCGGGAAAAAGGGAAACTTTTCAAAAGCTCAAGGCATACTGTTAGGTTATCTAGAAATTAATATCACTTGGATGGAGCTGTTCTTGAGGACATGTTCATTCATCTCCTTTTGCAAAAATGAGGGTTCTCATTGAGTCAATGAATGAACTAGTGTATAAAGGAAAAGTAAAACAACATAAATGATCAATGAACTTTGACTCAATATATAATATCGATTTTTTAATTTATTGTATGGGGTCCTGAATTTTTTGTACATATTCAATTTAGTCTCTAGATTATATGAAAGTATTTAATGTTGTCCCTAAACTCGAATTAATGAAAGCATAATGCTAGATATTTTCATATAATTTAGGAACTAAATTGAACATTTACGAAAAGTTCAGATATCACATTAAAAAAATTAAAAGTTGAGGGACTATATTGCATTTTGCACTAAAGTTCAAGGGCAACATTAAACAAATTAAAAGTTCGAGGATGACATTGCTGCTAGGATTAGGCGCACAATCACAACAAAATAGAGAGTATAGGCAATAAAAAGAACTCAAGATTCAAGGTTTTATCATGGTTCACCCTTAAACTAGGGCTACATCCAGCAGATGATTCCATTATAATTAGGCAATAAAAAGAAATCAAGATTCAAGGTTTTATCATGGTTCACCCTTAAACTAGAGCTACATCCAGCAGATGATTCCATTATAATTAGCACCTCTCACCTCAAACCCCCACCCACTCATCGGCACGTGGGACACCCTTGCCTTTTTGTTGATGGAAAATATGAACCACTCCCTAATAATTGCACATTGAGTCAAGATTCAATGACCATTTGTTTAATTATTCCTAAAGGAAACCTTCAGTCGACTTCATCTTGCATGCTCCAACTCGGTTCTCTACTCATAACATTGCTTGCCCCATCTACTCCCGAAGCACTCGCCACGTCAAACTTCACATCATCGATCATCTCCGGATTTTATCGTGACCCAAACTTACTTTGGTTATTACAAAATCATGGGAACGTTCGGTTCACGTTCATGAGTCTCGTCACAAGATTTGCACAAGTAATCGGAACTGATATTTCCTATGTTTTCTGTTTCGTATGTGGCCATCGGCAACCATCGAAAACTCCACAAGCAATCGGAGCCAATGACATGGTTGAAAGGTCCTCGTTCTAATCTTGGTCTTTGTTCTTTTCTCTCCAATTGACAAGTTTGACAAATAGCAGACACGCGATTACGACACCCGACCCGAAACTTGCGTCATTGAGCTACGTAAGATTTGTACCAAAGCCCCCGTTTTTCTATAGAAGACTTCTTTCATATATGAACATGTGATGACTGCATAATTGTGAAGGTAGACCTAAGAATTTTACTATATTGATGCTAGGTAGGCAAACAAAATTGGAGGATAAAATCATAACTGCAGACTTGAACTAGGTGTTGCGCTCGGTTAAAGTTTTTCGCATCATTTAATGTATCAACCTGTTAGACCATCCCTACTAATCTTATATCATACCAAAACTCAAAAGTTTCCTAGAATAGCCTTTGTCTACCTAACTATATCAAGAATGATAATAAAATTAGTATATGGAATGATGCGACGATCCATGCATATATTTTCTTCACTCTTGCTTTTCTCTCTACAATGATCCAATTGAGAAGGGAATCCACGTACTTGTAAGTACTCCTAAGTCGGTGGAGCCCCCAAACATTTATTAAAGCAAGTTGGTTGGCAACATATTTTTTTTCACTCTTTCTTCTCTCTACATTGATGCAATTGAGAGGGGAGCCACCTATTTATATGTAGCCCTAACGCCATAGTCGGTGGAGTCCTCAAGCATTTTTACCAAGCAAGTTGGCAAGTCGCTAGGTTGCCAGTTATTGGCTGATTTTTCTTTGAAAATATCTGGAGATGGCGGCTAAGAAGGAAAAATCTGCGGCGTTTCTTCAACACCATGTATTTATGAAGCCGGAAAGGAGCAAGACGATGTCCCCGTCGAGCCCCTCAACCACAACCTCTGAGGCCATCTCTTCATCTCCCCTCCTCAATAGTATCAATCGAGTGGGAACGTGCTGACTGAACGATGCTCATGTCAAGATGCTTGATCAGCTGACTAATCTACAGATAATTGCTAGTTTTCGGTTCACACAAGAATTTGGAGATACGACTAAAGTCATCCTCACAAATCAAAGACGTGTAAGGCTTATGCTCCGCAACTTACCTAGAAAGCGGCCCACAATAACCACGCATGAAACCTTATAAATCTTATAGCACGCCACTCCATCCTTCATCTCTTCCTCACAACTCAATAACTCCATCATTCGTTTTCTCCGCACACCAAAAATGAAGCCTGCAATTCGAGAAGAAGAAGAAGAGTTTAAGATGGAGGAGAAGTACATGGACTCGAGTATGTAGAAAGCAGCCAGAGAAGGCAACTTCACTGGCCTCGAAAACTCGATCCGCCAGAAACATGGAGGCAGTAGAGAAGAGGAAGCCCTACTAGACCACCTCATACTAGAGACTCGCAAGGGCAACAATCTCGTCCACCTCGCGGCGGAGTCGGGCCAAAAGGACTTCATCCAGCAGGTCCTCCAGAAGTGCCCCCAGCTCGCGGCCAAGCCCAACTCTAGTGGCAACACCCCGCTCCACGTCGCAGCATGGACAGGCTGCTCTGACATTGTGGAGGCCATCCTCTCCAACCACAGGCCGCAAGAGAGGATAGCCACCACCGACACGCCGTGCAAAGAGATGGAGGACAAGGGCACAGCCGGAATCAATAAGAGCTTGCTGAGGTTGAAGAACAAGGGAGGGAACACAGCGTTGCATGAGGCGCTGAGGAACGGGGACGCGGAGGTGGGGATGTATCTGTGGGAAAAAGCTAAAGAGATGGCGGGGAGCATGAACGAGTCCAGCGAGAGCGCGCTTTATGTGGCGGTGGAGTTAGGGGTGGAGAGCGTAGTGAAGAAGATGGTGGAGTTCTTGAAGCAAAGTGGAGCAGGTGCTTCGCATGGGGCTTTGAGTGGTCGGGACGGCCAAACCCCCTTGCATGCTGCTGCTCTTGCTGGAAGCATTGGTACGTCAACTAATACATGCTTAAATAGAGCATCTAATTTTCTCAATTGGTAAATAAGACTTAATACACTTTTATTAGTAAGCGTAAGTATAGTATTTCTGTAGGACACAAACCTTTTCTGTGTTTATTGACCAAAGCAAGAAGTTTAATAAAAGTGCCATCACTCCTTTTAGCCCTAAATCTACATATGTATTACTAAATCTGAACTTTGCAAGTTGCAAGCATTAAGTTAGGTACATATTAATTAAGCAGATTTTTTAGGTAAATACCATCTAACGATGAAGATTATCTAAGTTGTTTTTTTTTTTCTCTTTGTACGTCATCAACCAAAAAATGAAGGATGCGTCCATGATTTCTCTATGTTTCTCTACTGAATTTAGTTGAAATATCTCTATTATTATCGACAAAATGTAAAATACACTTGACCCAGGTACAGGGAAAACCCGAATGTGCAATATGTTAGACAATATAATTCACAATATTTCAATTGCGATTTCTATTGCTTTCACATAATATACCTATTTGTTCGTCGTTCTTTATATCTTTACTTAGTTCCATGATTATTGTCATTATTGTAAATTCAAAGAGCTATTTTTTTTATGCAAGTCGAATGAGAAAAAGTATAAAATGGGATTTTAGTTAACGCAAAGTTTCTTGATAAATGTCAAAAGACGAACCAGACTTTTCTCTTTCCTTTCTAGTGTTCATCCGTGTTAGCAAGTCGCGCGCTTACAAGTCAAAGGAGATATAGGGAAAGCACTGTGGAAATAGATTTTTAAAGTATTTGCATGGAAATAACAATATACTAATAGACTGAAAGTATTTACCAAAGGAAATAGAAAGTTAGAAAAGTAAGGAAATATACTAACC
>BCNH02000006.1:2022982-2034615 GCA_001662345.2 Metrosideros polymorpha var. glaberrima
CATTAGTGATTTCCAATCAAAATTGAGACTAAATTGGCAAGTTATCAAAAGGTTTAGGACTAAATTAGTACAATTGAAAAATTTGAGATTGAATTGGCAAATCGTCAAAAGATTTAGGTATGAATTGACAGAAGTGTAATAAATTTATGACTTTTTTTATAATTTTTTCGTGAGATCTCAAAGTCAACCTTTAATTTCAACCAGAAATAAAGTATTTTATATGTATATTGCAACATGATTATACTTTCAAAGTGTGAACACTTGAGAATGGGTAATTGTTCTTATGATTAGGTAAGGTAATACAATTTGGGATCGTATCGTTCTTCAACCTAGTTTAGTCACCACTTTGTCCAAGCCAACTTCAAAGTTATAAGGTATATACATTCCAGCGTAGCCCGTAGATTAACTTAGGTCAGAAAATGCACGTTCCAAGAAAACCCTGATCCTTTAGTCCAAATTTCGTTTACTTCCCACCAATCATAATTAGCATTATCATGTAGTTACACAACCTACATCTATGACTTCAGTGAATCAATTCCATGTCCTTAGGAGAAGTTATCATCTAGATGCTATGTTAGAGCAAACTAAAATCATAACATCCGCAGCCACATCTCCCATTTCTCCCATTTATTTTATGAAAAATGCTTATGTGATTGTCCTTAATTTATTGTGAGAATAACAGCCTATTTTTTGCCCAAAAAAAATAAATAATAATTAGAAATTGTGGTGGGATCCATTCTTTCAAGATTTCTATAGCTCACAATATACTGTACTGTTATACTAGCAAAACCCTTCTTTTATTATATCTCTATCTACTCTTCTAATGAGTTCTTCCTCATGTCCTAGATTGCGTTGAAGCTCTCATAGATCTCCAAGGATCGAATATGATCAACAAGCCCGACAACAACGGAAGAACAGCCCTGCACTTCGCAGCGAAAGCCAAACAGAAAGACATCGCCACTCGCCTCCTCCAAACCGACCTTTCTTCGGCCTACACCCAAGGACCTCATCCGTGGCCGAACCCCGCTGCTCGAAGCTGCCTCGTCGGGCCACCTCTGCATTATGAGAGAGATCCTCAAGCACTGTCCCGACACGGTTGAGATCTCCGACAAGAAGCGTCGGAATGTGGTTCACCTCGCGCTGAAGTGCGCGCCGAGTCACTCTAAGGAGGTGTTGAACTTGAAATTGCCCGAGCTGGTGAGGCTGGTGAACGAAGCCGACCGTCATGGGGACACGCCATTGCACGTGGCGGCTAAGAACCTGAACTACAAAATGGTGAAGAGGTTGCTGAAGTTTCCTGGGGTGGATCTGAGGGCCAAGAATGCCGATGGCCTCACGTTTCTGGATATTTGTGAGTCTGGGTGGCAATACACCAAGAAGAAGGTAATTATTAGCTCCTCATATTATATGATCTTGCGAACCAAGTCCATAATTCGAAAAAAAAATGTCAAAACAGATAAGATTTTGTGTTGGGTTATGCAGTGAAATAGCATGGAAATTAACAGATCTTGTAATATAAATTTAACACGGGTCTAAGTGTCAGTACATATTCCACTGGAAGAGTCTCCTTTATTAAAACTTATCGTTCTGTTTGATTTTTAATAATGTATGGTTGTTATTAAATTGGGAATGTACATGATTTTTATTTTAAAAAATTTTAAAAGTTTGAGCTGGAAATTGGTTTGTACTTTCCTGTATAATATTGTTTACATTTTTTTCATTGAGTTGAAATAGATTGCGGGGAACAGAAAAATGAGGAATATTGTGATTGTGGAATTGCTTAAGAATGAGATATACAAGGCCCTTTATATAGGGCGAGAGTGACTAGTAAACCCTAGCTATATAAATCCTAACATAATATTGCATATTATCTAATATCCCCGCAAACTCAAGGTGTGCTGAAACAAAATAACTTGAGTTTGAAAATAAATCAAATTGAGTTAAGAGAGAAATGAGGAATATTGTGATAGTGGAATTGCTTAAGAATGAGAAAGACACCATGAAATAGAATGGTCCATTTCCATAACCTGCTGATCATAATTGCTCATCTGCAGGAATACCTCTACCGATACCTGAAGTCCTTCCCGGCCAGCCGAAAGCCTCACACCTGGAACCACTCCGCCAACCACCTCACCCCCCTCGACAAGCCCGGAGCCGACCTCAAGATCCATGCCAACGCCCTCTCTGTCATCGCCACCCTCCTTGCCACCATCACTTTTGCCGCCGCCTTCACATTGCCTGGCGGTTTGATGCCTGACGACATTGGCGCTCATGCACTGCCGCCATCCCCCTCATGCAACTTCCAAGATTCTCCTAACCCCTCACCTCCGATGAAATTAAGTGGCCGCGGCCACCTCAAAGCTGGCCACCCTATCCTCGTCGGTCAACCTGCGTTCAAGGTCTTCATTGTAGCCGACGTCCTCGCCGTCTCTACTTCCCTGACAGTCCTATTCATCCTGATCTCAGCCATGCTTGCCGACGAGACGGCCTTGAGGAAGGCCATCGTCTACAGCAAGAAGCTGCTCTACCTCTCCCTCGGGGGGACCGTGGTAGCCTTCATGACAGGGATGCACAGCGTCATATCGACGGAAGTCGAGTGGTTGGCGTTTGCCGTGTGGGTAATCGGGTCGAGCGTTCCGTTCCTGATCAAGTATTTCCAGGTCAGGAGCTTCACGTCTACTCCTGTGTTTCTTCGTCGGTTCCTCAGCAAGAAGAGATCGAAGAAGCCTTGGAGTTTCAGTCGGAATGATGGGTCCAGCAATCAACTTGAGTCCTTCGATGATGAACTCCACCGGAATGAAGCAATTCGTATTTATTTGGGGCCACTTTCCAATCGCTTCAGGTCACGCAAATAGCGAAATACATATATACACACACACACACACACACACGGAACGTTGAAGATTCGAGACTTATTAAAATCAAGTCGGCTTCAGATGTTGACATTAAGTAATTCCCCGAATGGAGTTTTTCCTTTTCTATTGGTGCTCGCGGTCTCTCAATTTCCTGTCGCGACCATCAATCCAAGTTTGCTGGAATCATTGATTTCTGTTATTTAAATTCAGGTTGTCCTCCAAATACTTAGTCTTCTATTTCTCTTGGTAATCACCTGAGCCTAATTCTATCTACCACGTAGTTCTATGGCAGATGGAGGGATCCTTTCCCTCATAAAAGAAGATATCATACTCCGAAGGATAAGTGGACTGAGGGCTTTGCTAGAATAACAGTAATCAGGCGACTGTGAAAGTAAACGGCATGTTGTGGGCCACAAATTCTTGAAAAAGTGGACTCCACAATAATTTCTAATTTTTTTTGTGGTCCAAAACATGTTGTTAATCTCACAATGGATTAAGAACAGTCACATAATCACTTCTCGTAAACAAAAATATATTAATCTAGCTATGCAAAAGGACTTTTTAGCCTGACCACACATTTGAGGCAACAATCATCATGATTCATGAAATGCAGATAGTCTCAAGTTCAAGAAGTTTTGCGGTCTATATATAAGTGGATTGGATCTCACAGGAGTCAGAATGTATTAGATAACACTACAATGTCATCATGTAGTTTTCACCTCTCTTTTTTAATAATCTTGTTCGGTGTGTTTTTGTCAAGATGTGGTCATCAGAAACTCAATGGTTTTAATTATTAAAGGCCAACAAAAAGATGACTTATGATTAATTAAAGTATCAAATCTGATTTCGAATAAAAAGAAAGTGAATTCTAATATGCCTTGATGACTCAAAGACTTAATGAAATTTGAATTAATAAAAAAAATTAGAAGCAACAAATTAAAGATCAATAAGGAAATTGCAAAGGATATGATTGTATCAGAACAGATTATGTACGTTCTTAGATGCCATGCTTGCTCGATGACTGGAATTGAATAATAAACTTCTCAGAGGAAATTGCGTAGAGAAATTAAAGCTCGACTGGAAAGCTTTTATACTCAAAAACATATACTGAGCTTAGGAATAATCTAATTCGAAATTGAAATTCAAACCCTAAGCAAAGACCTAATATGAATGATCTTCTTCCAAACTTGATGGAATCCTTGATTGATGCAGCACGATTTTTAAATATTGAAACGTCTTGAGAGATGTGTGCATGTGTAGATAAGTTTGCAAACTTTTATTCCTCCTTTTATCTTTAATGGGTGATTTTATTATCATCTTGATTTTCTTCTACAAGAATATCTAATTGTCTCGCGCTACTTAAAGATGACTTGTAACCGCTTTTGATCTTTTAACTATAGTTGTCCCTTAGTTGATGGATCCTTCTTACTCGAACTCAACTTTCATTCATGTTTCTAGTCGATCACTCATCACCACGTGCCATGATCTATACTTAAATGCTCACCATTGAAAACTCCTTATCGATGAGCTATTAGGAGCCATCGATGGATTTTGTGGGCCAAGTGTCATACCATGACATTGACTATTGACGAGGCACGGCCTGCGCTGATATGGCAATTTCTAATAATATTTTAATATTTTTTACAATTTTTTAATTGTTTTTTTCTTTTCCTTCCTTTTTCTTTTTCTTTTTTGCCTTCTTCCTTCTTGGTCGCCGGCCTCCTCGATGGTCAATCATTCACAAGGCTCGCCCTTGCCAAATTTGACTAGCGCCGACCTCGCCAGCTGAGCTAGGCTGGCCCTCGCAAGGTGAGGTCACCCTCGTCGGTATCTAGTGAGGGTCGACCTCGAGCGAGGCTCACCCTCGCCAAAGGCCGTCAAGGGTTGGCCTCGCCAACTTAGGGCGATGCTTGACAGATTGTGAGGGACAACCTTGCTCGGCTACCGAGGTCGGCCCTCGCCAGATTTTGGTGAGGGCAAGCCTCACCAGTGGCTGGCGAGGTCAGCCATGGCCAAATCTGGCGAGGGGCACTCACCAGTGGCCAATCGTCGGCATTAAGGAGGTCGACGACCAAGGAGGAAGATGGAAAAAAAATATTAATAAAAAATCGAAAAAATAGAAAAAATATTTAAAAATTGCCACATCAGCGCTGGCTGGCCAAATTGACTTAATTGGCACAATTGCAATAAGTTTAAGAATTTTTTGGTGATTTTCCCATTGAAAATAATATCGGTTAGTGTATGTATTTAAGTGGATACGATCCCTTCAAAGAATTTGTGACAATAGATGAAAACTTGAATCTCTTTAAATCCAAATTAACACAATAATCTGATGATTGAAAAGCTCTAAACCTCACAAAATCAAACATTTGACCCTAATTTTAACCAAACTTTCTAAGAATTGGATGTTCATCCGTTAGAATGAACTATGACCTCGCCTTGTGCTCCAATATTTGCGATTTTTTTTTTAACCAAAATGAACACAGTTATAGGTAAATATATTTTTTTTTTAAAGCTCCAAATCTCAGAAAATTAAGAATTTGACTGATATAGGGTGATACGAATTGTCTGTTTCTCATAATGTATCCTTTACTTAGAGAGTGAGTTTTTTCCTTGAAAGAAAGTTTTAGTTTTGGCATGTCGAACTTAATATATTTCAATCTCAATTAGATGCCCAATATTTGAAGAAACTTTAATCGTACTTTGGTTGGAGCCTGCGGGATCCTATCACTCATAATTAAATAAATCGATGAAATCAGGCATGTGTTTAAGACTTGAGTGTGTCGGATTATACAAAGGTGAATACTTAAGCAAGTTGGGCAGAAGGCAACGAACCAAGTTAAACTAAAAACAGTGTGGAACAGAACTCTGTAATGATCTTACTAAAGGACACAAGTTCGCGCATACGTGCACACACAAAGTATATGCATCTTTTGAATTCGCATGTATAAATGTGTGATGCACATTTGCTGATAAATTCCAGGTTCATGGGCATGAAATGAGACGATGGTATGAGTTCCCTGAGAGTTTGTCCCTTCCTAATCTATGGCATGGGTGCTTCTGCTTACAAGCTTGCCATGTTGGAACTGTAGTTAACCATTGTTTCTGCTTAGTGTTTGATTAACCGCGATAAAACACTGAAGCTTATGATAAAGAGGGATTGAATTGCATGCGCAAGATGGATATGAATCTCTTCCAACGTAGTAGCACGTTGAGAAGAGGTGACACGAAAAGAATGAAAGAATTTGACGCCCCGATAGAAGAGAGAACTCTTCTTCTCTGAAGTCAACTGGATTTATGCACCCCTTGCAAGGATGAACCATTTAAGATCGAACACATCTCAACTGTGGCGAAAAATATTCACCGCCATTATGGGACATTCTCTCCAAAGATGTTTCAAGATACCACACAGAGATAACATGGATGTCAGATGAACATCCTGGAATTCAAACATCTAGACCACTATCCGATCAATGCATTTGCATCTGCCTTATCAGTATTGATGGTTTATTGGTCCCTGATAAATACCAGGAAGAAAATCTCTGCCATGAAACACGCACATTACCTCTCTTATGTCATGTTCTTTGGTTGAGAAAGACTTGTGGGACACGCACATGTTCTAGACGTGGCAACAGAACCGGATAAAGCTTTCGAAACTTGGGAAGGTTGTGCAGTTCTAAGGTCCACAGGTTTGGCGATTCGACCTCTGTTGGCGCGACTGCTCCTGCAAAATTGATGAACTGGACCAAATTGTCGCAGAAACTTACCTTGATGTATTCCAGATAGTGTAGATCTTTCAATAAGAAGTCTGGAAATAAGGTAAGTCATAGTAGGACTGTGACTCACTTCGATAGATTTGAGGGCTGAAAATCGTATTCCAATTTGATTATGAAGCTCCATGTTGCTATGAAGTGAAAAAAAAAAACAAGAGGTCAATTGTCATCTTGAGGAAACAATTTGCAATCGATAGGGTTTGGGTGAATCTTAGCCAAGCTTAAGTGTCATCTTGCAAGAGAAATCATATGTCTTCCCTTGGCAATCTGTTAACTCGCCTCGCAGGAACATTTAGCATTTTACCCATCACAAGGGTTGCAACAATTGTACTTCCTTATAATAAATATCGAAACTCCAATATCTAAAGTAAGCAATCTCGAAATAATTGGTTTTTTTTTTTATACATCTTTAGTAAATTAAGTTTCCATATAGACTAAGTACTTAGTTTGCAATAATTATTAGTAACTTTCTAGATCAAGAAAGTAAGTTTTCTCGTATGAAAGATTAGCATATTTTCTAGATAGTTCAGTAACTTCACGACTTAAACAGAATTTAAAGATCCATCCAAAATTAGTTTATAGCCTCTAGTAATTTGGGATATGTCCTACCAAATAATTTTGGTAATCACCCCGACTGTGGTGGGACAAAAGACCAACCGATGATGACTTCTAGAATGCTCAGATTGCCAACATGATAGATTAAATGTGACGGTAAGGCGTGAAGAGTGGTTCCAAATCCAATGAACTTATCATGATGCTACTGGATCGAGAGTATTTTGTGTCCCACGAGGCTCACCCTTCTCATACTATAACCAGACTCAATGATAGGGACTAATTATGATCTCCAGTCCTCATAGACTGGGGGCCCAATTTGCTGGTGTTGATATTGGGCCTTGGCCCAATCTGACAACATTAAATAACTTGCATCCATAGAACATTTGGCGTAATGATCTCATCTGATAATACCTTAGGTGCTAATGAAACTATTTTAGTGAAATCTAGCTATCTCAATTCATATAAACATCCCTTTCCATATCTTTGGATACAATCCATAAGGGTTTGCCCATTCTTTGTACATAAACTCTTGTGATGGTTTCATGCAATTTTTGGACCTACTGCCCAAGTGGTTTGGCCGTTAGTGGGCCAAGAAATATTAAATGGCGATGTGGGCGGGGGTGCCTATACTCTTACAAAGGCGGAGGGCGGGTTTGGTTCAGCATTATGAATAAACTTTTGGGAAATGCAAAGCAGTTTAACCTAAAGCTCCTTTGAGAAATGCAAAAACTGTTTGGTAAACGCAACATTTCCAATGAGCTTTGGGAGAAAAGCTATTTGATATAAACACATTTGGAAATCTCATTTGGGTGGTTATTTTAAGCTGTTTATTTTTAAATATTGTCAACAATGTTAAAGATATGAATTAATAATTTTTAATTTAGTTTTGTCCACTGATTAATTTGTTCTAGCAAATTTTTATTGAAAATAATTGTTTCCTTCTCTCTTCTTTTGCATGATTTATTTACTATCCGTAGATCTTTGGCGATGCTTTTTGATTGATTTCTTACTTCTTCCAAAATACAATGTGTGCTCGGTGGTGGGTGTCGAAATCAATGTTCTAATCGACTTTCTCACCCTTCAAGATCATCTTCAGTATCTCAACCCTCTCCTTGCGATCGGGTATACCAATCTCAAAAGCTTGAGGAAGACGGCGAAGTATTGCTTCATCAAGTTCAGATGGACGATTAGTTGCAGCAAGAACCATAACCCGAGCATTCTCTGTAAAGAGAGTGCAAAATCATCAGAACCAAAACTTACTGCTCAAATTGACCAGGGGAACAAGCTCATGACATAGCAACAACCATGTATAATATACTAGCATCCACTTCCAATGTTTTATGTATGCACGCGCATGATCAGTAGTTTTACGCTGGCCCAAGAAACTATCGATTTCATCAATGAATATCATAGCAGGCTGCAGTTTGTAAGCCAAGCTAAACACAGCAGCCACTGCAAAGTATCACCATCATATATTTAAAATGAAAGCACCAGAGTCTGCCCTCTGTATATAAGGTGAAAGTAAAATTGAAAGATTCCCTCTGATTAGCAACATAGTGACAACATGGTGCCAGACCATCAATAGTGACAACACCTTACAAAGATGAAACGATAATGGAGTGCTTCATCGTCTAGATAGAACCTTAGCATGAGAAACAAGAACAACTGGGAGGACGGCGCTAATTCCTCAACTCCTGTCTATAATAGTGTTGAATTGGTTAAGTGAACAAAGGTCTAACTAGCATAACTAATTCAGAGATTGAACTTGATAATGAACCCTCTGAGGGTGTGTATCTCGCAGAATTAATTAATCGCTATGATTTAGAGGGTAAGGTAATGACAAACTACATACCCAATCAAACAAAACAACCATTAATAGGAAGACAAGAGAAACTTGTCCAAACAACATAGAATGAAAAGAACGATCGCTGGCTAAAACCAGAAAGGAAGACGAGCTTGTAAGGCGATACCTTGCACTGAATTATCCCAACCTTTCCCAACCAACTCAAACCACCCAACAAAGCATTAGCACAGAGCTACCCAGAAAAATAAAAAAACTTAACTTTGATTGAAGCAAAGACTGGCATCGTTTAAGCTCGTAAATCAAAGTTCAAAGTCCGAACAACGACTGGCCAAAGTTCAACAAAGAATCAACGCAGATCTCTATTCTGTCTTAGTTCCAAAATCATCAAACACAGACCCACGACGACAGATCAGAGACGAAATCTAATGCAAAATCAAGAAACCTGAGCATCTAACAAACACCGACGGCAACAAAGAATCAGAAAGTTCACAAAACAGGGACATGGAAACCCAGATCTGCTACAACCGAACCACATACTAGTCAAGCGAGGGAGAGAGCGAAGAAATGTCACCTGATCTCAGCGAAGGAGCGCCACCAAGCGAGGGAGTAGACGCGAAGAGCAGGAGCAGAGGCGAAAAGGAAGTATCGCTGTGTCGAGCGAGGGCGAAGGAAGAAAGGTAGGGTAAAGGGCAAACGTGGACTTTCAATAAAAATTTGAAGTCAAAAAAGTCAACTCAACAAATTTCATTAAACCCACGCTCAACATTCCGAAAATGCAGTTCAATGCTAAGCCCTCCAGTATTGAGCATTCAGCCTTTTCAAGGTCAGCATTTAGCCGAATGGTTCCTTGGAAGGCTTACCAAACGGTTCAGTATTTCCCAAAATAGTTTTCGAGCCTGAAGCTCATTCAAAATACAGAACCAAACACACCCTAAGAGGGTTAATTACCTCACATGCTAGATTGACCATCTTCAGAAATTAGTAAATGAAGACTTCCACCCCAACATCGCCTCATGGGAAAAGGCAAATGACCATTTTACTTATCTTTCGAGCAGGAAGATGGGAATTATCCAGAAAAAAGAAGTTCTGCTAAACAATTAACATCGCTAAGAAAATAATTCACAGAAATTAAAAAGAAGAAGAGCTCAGATTGATCCGTAAATCACGTCTTTTCATAACTTGATTTTTTTTGCAAAGGATAGACATATAATATATTTCCTTAACAGTCCAATCTTCTGTTTAATTCAACATTTGCTTTCCAATCCGATGTTCTTGAAAGAGAAGGATCATCGGACCACGACTCCGTCAAGACAATTTTCTTCCGACAACGTGAGAACTTATGCAAACTGCAACTTCATATGACATAAGAGAAGGATAAATTATTGACTGATAAACTTGTGCAAGAATGAGGCCCTCTACCTAACAAATAGGAGGAAAACGTGTTCTTCTTTTGCCCAGGAACAGAAGCTAGCGAGAGGGGCCATACTCCGCAACTTACTTTGGTTATTACAAAATCATGGGAACGTTCGGTTCACGTTCATGAGTCTCGTCACAAGATTTGCACAAGTAATCGGAACCGATATTTCCTATGTTTTCTGTTTCGTATGCGGCCGTCGGCAACCATCGAAAACTCCACAAGCAATCGGAGCCAATGACATGGTTGAAAGGTCCTCCTTCTAATCTTGGTCTTTGTTCTTTTCTCTCCAATTGACAAGTTTGACAAATAGCAGACACGCGATTACGACTCCCGACCCGAAACTTGCGTCATTGAGCTACGTAAGATTTGTACCAAAGCCCCCATTTTTCTATAGAAGACTTCTTTCATATATGAACATGTGATGACTGCATAATTGTGAAGGCTAGCCCTAAGAATTTTACTATATTGATGCTAGGTAGGCGAACAAAATTGGAGGATAAAATCAAAACTGCAGACTTGATTTAGGTGTTGCGCTCGGTTAAAGTTTTTCGCATCATTTAATGTATCAATCTGTTAGACCATCCCTAATAATCTTATATCATACCGAAACTCAAAAGTTTCCTAGAATAGCCTTTGTCTACCTAACTATATCAAGAATGATAATAAAATTAGTATATGGAACGATGCAACGATCCACACATATATTTTCTTCACTCTTGCTTTTCTCTCTATATTGATCCAATTGAGAAGGGAATCCACGTACTTGTAAGTACTCCTAAGTCGGTGGAGCCCCCAAACATTTATTAAAGCAAGTTGGTTGGCAACATATTTTTTTTCACTCTTTCTTCTCTCTACATTGATGCGATTGAGAGGGGAGCCACCTATTCATATGTAGCCCTAACGCCATAGTCGGTGGAGTCCTCAAGCATTTTTACCAAGCAAGTTGGCAAGTCGCTAGGTTGCCAGTTAGGGCGCACATGACAAAATTTCTGTTCCATAAATCAATTACTGTTCCAGAAATCAATTTCTGTTCTAGAAATCAATTTCTGAACAAAAAGACCTGTTTGATAACATGAGGAAATTTCTACTTCAGAAACAGAAATTCATTTGATAACTAAAAAAAATTTCAATTTCTTGGAATAGAACTTTTTAAAAAAATTTTCTTTTTTGGATAAAATTTCTATTTGCTGGTGGCCAAAAGAATAGAAATTTTTTTGATAAAATTTCTA
>BCNH02000006.1:2042708-2091335 GCA_001662345.2 Metrosideros polymorpha var. glaberrima
AACAACAACAACAACAACAGTTGTTCAGGAGGTTCTAAATTGTAATCTGGTAATTTGCATAAAATTTGAACAAATTTTGTGTAGGTAATTTGAGTCCTTAAGGAAAATGACTAATTTCGTATAAAGATCGAATTGGGTCAGATCCTGAGTGGGCGTATTTAATTGAAAACGAGTGACAATTTTAATGTGAAAAATCATGAAGAGAAAGAAAGATTTATAAAGGAATAATTACGAAATGTGGAATTTGAATGGTCTTCTTTAGCCTCTTTCATCCTTTTCTACATTCATAATTTCATATGTTAGCTTCACTTACTAAAGTGTGCAACTTTGCATTGGCTAGGGGGAGCACGGGGCGATTAATTGGAGTAGATGCCCACCTGTCATTGCAAGGGTACTCAAAATCTGTATATAGTAATTTATAAGATAAAACCTTTTTAGATATACCAAATGCTTAAGATAGCATAAAAGTATAAAAGAAAATTGTTTTCATCCTCATTTTCTGTGAAGACAAAAATGGAAAATGTTTTCTATATGGAACTCTCTTTCGTATATTGTTGTCACATGACGCCAATTCATCGACATTTATATTCGAAAATGCCCTCCACTATCATCGGTGGAGACTTTTCTTAGTAACCGACCCATGCAAATGTTGGTTCTTGTCTAGTTACTTGTGGCCCGTATTAAAAGTGGACTCACAATTAATCATGTTATTGATGTATTTAGATTTTGTTCCATGACTTGACTATGCGTGACTCATCTAGATGTGCGTACTTAAGATTTAAAAGATGGAAAGATCACATATAAATGTTCTCAGATAAAAGAGAAATTGTACCAATTTGGGCGTTAAATAGACATTTAGGGTAATTTCTACTTGATTCCTGATTGTGCTGGTGCTATTAGCCAGATCTTTCATTATTTTTTTGTCAATGAATAAACTGCCAAATCCATAAATCAAATTTGAATAGGCGATTCATTAATCATCTTATTATCAGTTGTCCCATCTTTTTCTTTTTTTAGTTTCACTCGGTTCAAATAATTATGTTAATCCAAAATATTTTAATTGGGTTTCTTTTTTAAAATCCTTTGACTATTCTATAAAATAAAAAAAGAATGTTTTTCCTGACCTATTTTTCTTTCTTTTGAATGGTTTAAGAAAAATAATTCTCTCTTTTAAAACCTGTATAACTAAAATAGAATTTTATAAATAAATAAAATTATGTTCTTTTTTTCAAAGTTCTCTAAAAATGGATTCAAAATATGAACATAAATCTAGTAGCCCAAATTAGATGTCCAAATACGAACATTAATGCCCATACTGATAAACTATTCATATCAAAAGGGTTATATCCATTGATAAGTTGTGAAGAGTTTAACCATAGATAATGTCTTAACCATCCCATCAAATAAGTGAAAGATTAATTAAAATTTGAAACGTTATTTTGCCATGATGTGATGTGTTTCTAATGCCAATAAAAAAGTATCAAGGAATTGAGTATGAATGATTGACTATTCCTTCGGTTGCTGGGACATATCATAATGTATGAAACATGGCTGAGTGATTCAAGGCGTAATATTGGAACTTCTATGTGAGCTTTTGTTTACTAAGGGTTCAAATCCCTCTCTTTCCATGCCTTTAAGTCATTTATCAATGTTTCTAACCACAATGTATCAAATAACAACGCATACCCTGATTCCAAAAGTTAAAACTTTCTTTGACATGCATTCACTTTTCCCAAGTTACCACCCAAAATTCTGGTTTGTAGAAGAAAATTGACCTCACGCATTGTACTTATCCTCGAATAGGCCCACTATAGGTTAGTGACAACTTCTAAATAAAAACTCACGTTCATAATTAATTTAGGAAACGATTTGCAATCAATAGGGTTCGGGTGAACCCTAGCCAAGCTTAAGTTCCCTTGGCAATCTGTTAACTCGTCTCGAGGGAAAATTTAGCATTTTACCCTTCACAAGGCTCACGATAATTGTACTTCCCTATAATGAATACTAAAGCTCCAATATCTGAAGTAAGCAATCATGAAATAATTAGTTTTTTTCATACATCTTTAGCAACTTTCTCATATAGAAAAATAAGTTTCCATATAGACTCAAAAGTAAGTTTGCAATACTTGTTGGTAACTTTCTGGATCAAGAAAGTAAGTTTTCTAGTATAAAAGATTAGTATATCTGCTAGACAGTTCAGTAACTTCCCGACTAAAAATGAATTCAAAAATCTATCCAAAACTAGTTAATAGCCTTGGAACATCTCTTACAATGACCTCTAGAGAACTCAGATTGCCAACATGATAGATTTAAAATGTGATGGTAAGGCAGAAGAGTGGTTCCAAATCCAATGAACTCATCATGATGCTACTGGATCAATTGTAGTATGTGTCCGACGAGGCTCACCCTTCTCATACTATAACCAGACCCAATTGATAGGGACTGATTATGATCTCCAGTCTTCATAGACTGGTGGCCCAATTTCTGATGTTGATATTGGGCCTTGGCCCAATCTGACAACTCACATGCTAGATCAACCATCTTCAGAAATTAATTAATGAAGACTTCTACCCCCAACATAGCCTCATGGGAAGTGACCATTTTACTTATCTTTCGAGCAGGAAGATAGGAATTATCCATAAAAAAGAAGTCCTGCTAAACTATTAGCACCGGTGAAAAAATAATTCACAGAAATCAAACAGAAGAAGCGCTCAGATTGGTCCGTAAATCATGTCTTTTCATAACTTGATTTTTTTTTTCAAAATATAGACATATCCTATATATCCTTTAACAGTCCAATCTTCTGTTTAATTCAACATCTGCTTTCCAATCCGATGTTCTTGAGCAATAAGGATCATCGGACCACGACTCCGTCAAGACGATTTTATTCCGACAACGTGAGAACTTATGCAAACTGCGACTTCATATGACAAAAGAGAAGGATAAATTATTGACTGATAAACTTGTGCAAGCATGAGTCCCTCCACCTAACAAATAGGAGGAAAACGTGTTCTTTTTTTTTTTTTAAAAGGAATGAGTTTGTTGGACCGTTTCTTTTGCCCAGGAACAGAGAGGAAGTCACCGTCCAATCAGAAACCCTGTTCCGTCAAAGTCCAAAGGCTCAGGCACGCTTCAAAAGTCGTCATCTGGTGGCAAAGCTAAGTAAACACCAGACATCAGACAATGCTCTCTCATCTTCCTTCCCATCAACTTCCCTCCTTCAACCCCAAACCAAAACCTTCCCTTGAATTTTTAAAAAGAATGACACCCAACTGAAAGTCCTCTGTGTTGTCACAATCACAGCACATAACTCGTGTAAAGTTCTTGTATTTTATGCGGTATTCTGCATATGGTCATTTCGGTCGTGGTAAATGAACGCTATACATGCAACCATTGCTCGAGAATTAAGAACGCATCGTTTCCTAGATGGCCAAATATTGTCTATCTAAATCTTCTACCGTGATCGAGTTTATCCACCTGCATCGGTCACGAAATCGATGGATTAAAAGTCCTCGTTCCTCAAGTACCATGTCACTTTCCCTTCAACAACAACCCCTCTCTCCATGTGTAAAATAAACAAACGCAGACCTTGACACATCCATTCCTATTACCCCAACTTCTAAGCAAGTTTTGGTGACTGAAAGCTACCTCAAACCCCCCCTCAAAACCCCCTGACCTTTTTGCCTGCATGGCACTCCTTTGCCAACAGCATTCTCCTTTTGGCCGTTCTTGCCAAACGACTCGGGGAATACACAGAGAAGAGCAGAAACTGGGTGTCTCTTCTGCTTTTAGCGGAAACTCATCTTTTTGTTTGGGCTAAATAGAAAGGGATGCAGCTTCATATCTCGCCTAGTTTGCGACACGTGACCGTGCTTCCGGGCAAAGGAGTCAGAGAGTTCATCAATGTCAAGGTCGGGTCGAGACGGGTCTCATACCGCATGCTGTTTTATATGCTGTTGCTCTTCACGTTTCTTCTGCGAGTCATCTTTGTAATGACGGCGGTGGACCACATTGACGGGGAAAAGAAGTGCTCCTCTATAGGTGAGTCCTATTTAGTTATAGTTTCTAGCATGAAGTTTGAAGTTCGTATTGAAACTAATGAATCAAGGCTAGAACTATATATCTGCCTGTGAAGAAACATGGTTAATGAGTTCTCAGAAGCATCTTCTCTGTTCAGGATGGAAAAAAGGATAAAGCTACATAAAGATTTCCAAAATTAAACGCAGAACGTATTACCTGTTTGGGTGTTTACATACTTCTGCTGACATCAAAATCAAAAAGTTCCAAAGATTTCTTTCATTGGTTTGTTGTGCAAAGAATAGCATAGGATCTGGTAGTTCTATGAACTTCGTTTGGGGTTGTCAGGTAGATTAAATCAGGCTAACATAACACCCTTCAGATTAGAAAGCAAGTGGAAACAAAGGGATTCATTCGTTTTTACCTAAGATGTCATGAAATGCACTTTCAAGTTGATTAATCATAACAGAGGTCTGATATCTAGGACTTCTGAGTATGTGATAATCGTTTAATAGGTCACATCATACAAGCATCGGGACGTCACAGCAATTATTTGATGAGTTGAACAGAAATTAATTTAGTGTCTAATTATGTGAATCTTCTGGTTAAAAATGTTATGCTCCCTTTATCTGGTATCCCCTATTGGTGTCAACTTCTGTCAACCGTTAGGTCGGCCCGATGTAATAGATAACCATCAATAATGCACTAGGTACCCAGGACACACTTTAACCAAAAAAATTCTCCGAGGGATTTAACTCAAAAACTTCCTTATCATACTCAAATATGTAGTACCGACAGTAAAGATGGTTCCATTTAGAAAACAAACCAGAGAAGTCAATAATTTACCAAAGGCTGACATACAATCCGTCTCAACAAGGACAGAAAATTTAATCCTCGGGTTATGTAAAGCAGGTTAAAAATTACCACGGTAACCACATGAACATGAACATGAGCAATTCTGAAAAGTTCCATCATTAGATACCTTACTCAGAAATCCTACGTGATTATTCAGTGATTACCTCTATGGTGGCAGGTTGCCTTGGGAAGAAACTAGGACCGAAAATTTTGCATCGAAGGCTCGAACCAGCAGTAATCTCCTCTCCAACATCTTCATTGCTCAATAAATCTTCTTCCACATCTACAGTTCAAAGCACATGAGGGAAAATAATATCTCTCTCGCCGCTGCCAGAAATAATAACTCTAACTCCATTTTACAGGTTCCAGAAGTAATATACGAGATCTTAGACGAACCCATTTCAGAAGATGAACTTAGAGGAAAATCTGAAATTCCCCAAACTTTGGAAGACTTTGTCGCTGAGATGAAGGAAAGCAGATCAGATGCCAAAGCCTTTGCTCTTCGGCTTCGAGAAATGGTACCAACCTGATGTCTGTTCCACATGATCAGTAATCCCTAGACGCATATTTAATCTTGACAATTGTTCTTGTTTCATTGATTTTTGTAAATATACCCTGTCAACAGAACATGATGTCCCTGTAATATTATTGGAGCTTTAGCTGATTAGAAGTTTTATGTTCCAGGTCTCTCTACTTGAGCAAAGGACCCGAACAGCTAAAATCCAAGAATACCTATATCGGCATGTGGCATCTAGCAGCATACCAAAACAGCTTTACTGTCTGACCTTAAAACTTGCCAATGAACACTCAACAAATGCTGCAGCCAGATTGCAGCTTCCATCAGCCGAGTTTGTCCCAGCTCTCGTGGACAACTCGTATTTCCACTTTGTCCTGGCTTCAGACAATGTTTTAGCTGCTTCTGTGGTCGCAGCATCGCTTGTCCACAATTCACTCCGTCCCGGAAGGGTTGTCCTCCACATAATAACCGATAAGAAGACCTATTCTCCAATGCAGGCGTGGTTCTCCTTGCACCCTCTATCTCCCGCCATAATCGAGGTCAAGGCACTCCACCACTTTGACTGGTTTGCCAAGGGAAAAGTGCCTGTGTTGGAAGCAATGGAGAAAGATCAGCGTGTTAGGTCACAGTTTAGAGGAGGGTCGTCAGCGATTACAGCTACTAACAGTGAGAAGCCTTATGTGGTTGCAGCAAAGCTTCAAGCACTGAGTCCTAAATACAATTCCATGATGAATCACATAAGAATACATCTACCTGAGGTACGAAGGCCACAAGTCTTGGTTGTTTCTTCTCTACGATGCAATTTATGCTTAATTCAACTTGTTCTTTTGCAGCTGTTTCCAAGTCTAAATAAGGTAGTTTTCCTGGACGATGACATTGTGATTCAAACCGATCTTTCCCCTCTTTGGGATATCGATATGAATGGGAAGGTCAACGGAGCTGTTCAAACATGTAAAGGGGAGGATAAGTTTGTGATGTCGAAGCGATTGAAGAGCTATTTGAACTTCTCCCATCCTCTCATAAGGACGCATTTTGATCCTACCGAATGTGCATGGGCTTATGGCATGAACATTTTCGATCTAGAGGCTTGGAGAAAGAGTAATATAAGTCTTACTTACTATCACTGGCTTGAAGAGGTAAGCACCTCAATATCAAGAATATAATCAGCACTATGCTTATGTGATTCAACCGGTCTACAACATATCGAATATCCACAGACATACCGTTCGCATAAATACCTTGGTTTATTACATCAGATACATAATAATTGACAGTTTGTAATGAAGGAGGTGATAATAGGATATTCTTGGACATTTCTGTATAATAACCTGAACGTATAATGCAGATGTCTCTGCAACTCATACCAACTTCAATTTTCCCATGCTCTCTTCTGATAATAACCTGAAAGTATAATGCATATGTCTCTGCAACTCATACTGACTTCAATTTTCTCTTGCTCTCTTCTTCTGGTTCAGAACTTGAAATCCGATCTAAGCTTGTGGCAGCTAGGAACATTACCTCCTGGTCTAATAGCTTTCCATGGTCATGTTCACATAATTGATCCCTTTTGGCACATGTTGGGGCTTGGATACCAGGAAAACACAAGTTTTGCAGACGCTAAGGATGCAGGAGTCATCCATTTCAATGGCAGAGCAAAACCCTGGCTAGACATAGCCTTTCCCAAACTTCGGCCACTCTGGGCCAAGTACGTCGATTTTTCTGATAAGTTAATCAAGAGCTGTCATATTAGAGCTTCTTAGAATGCAGTGGAGGGAAGCTGCCTCACCTGTGGAACATAAGAGCCATTGTATCTGTACATGTCAAGAGAAACAGAAGGGAAAGTCCACAAATTTAGTGATTACAACTGAGGGTGCATACGAAAGAACAGCATCAGCATCTTGCAAATTTTGGCATCTCTCTTATCCATTGTAATTTACTCTGTTCTCTCTCTTAGTGGTTTCAATTACAATACATCTTCGAATAAGATCCCCTCCAGGCATATCTTCAGGGGAATAGTCCACAGGGACTACAAAGAAAATTTTCCCTCTTTGTATAACCTGCTTTACATAAACCCAAGTAGATTACATAAAAAATAAGAAGATAAAAAGCAATGCATTTGCGAAAGAATGTAGGGAAGACATTTCACTGCTTCGGAGGCTTAAATGAAATTATTCTCAGATAACCAGCCAGGGAACAAATAAGAATTCAGAAATCCTTAAATTGGTCCGGACTTCTTGTTAGGAGCAATCATCCAATCAAATGCAGCACAGAATTCTTTAGTCAATCGAGAGTGAGAGGCGTCATATGTAAACAACCAGAAAATTGAACTCTATTCTTTTTGCCCCAAAAGAAATGCTACTTTCTCCCAGTTACATTGGACACAAGCTCCTTCAAGAACTTTGCAGACTTGGTAATAGGCGAATTGATGGCCATCAAATTATACAACACGGTTTCGACTTCACCGATGGATGGCCGAGAATTGAACCTCGAAACCACCTTCAAACTCCCTTCTTCTTCTTCTTCTTCGACAAGAACAGCCCATCTCTCCCCACTGACCACCCCATCTCTAACGCACTTAAAGACCACTCCTTTCCTCCTACTCAAAATTCCCCTAACTTCCAAGCCCGTGAAGGAATAAATTACCTCAAATGATCCCACAAAACTCCTGAGCTCACCAAAATCCTCCTCTTCATCAAATGCCCATTTGGGATTAAACAGCACAACCGGCTTCGGGTACACGAGCTCAGTCGATTCTTTCACCACATTCAACTGCGAAGATCCTGGAGCTAAAACGACCACCACATCAGCAGAATTGAAGATCTGGACATCATCACCCTCTGCAACTGATGATACGTCCGTGTGCTCCACCTGACTTGCTGAATTCGGTTTAAACCCTTTGGTAGAAGATTGTTTGTCCGGCCATAAAAACAGAATCTTGACAGGAGAGCCTTTTCTTTTCACGGGCAAGTCTTGGAACACGTCGGAAACGAGCTGGGACAGCGACTCGGGCGAGTCATCGACGACGGGGATCTCGACTCTGAACCTGGGTTGCTTCAGTTTCTTGAGCTTGCCGGCGAGCTTGGGGTTGTTGAGAGGCTTCTCTAAGGTGGTGGAGAGGCAAGTCCGGGCTTGCTTAACGGCTTCTTCTCTCGAGGCTGGTGGGTTTGGGGAAGAGAGAGAAGCTTGAAGAGAGAGGTTGCTGACTCGGGGTCTCCGAGGAAGCGTTCGAGGGCAGAGAGTGATACGGCAAATGCGTTTGTGGGTGGGAAGTTGGAGAGATGAGGGAGAAATTTCCTGGGGCAACAACCTTGTTGGTGGACTAGGACTTGTGCGTCTGTTGGTGCGTGCATGAGTTTTGAAGAGAGTGGAAGCCATTGGAGTTCACTTGAGAAAGAGCAGAGCCTGGAGTACACCAGAGCAGAGGACAATAGCTTCATGCATGATGCAGATAAGGTTTCATTTTGTGGCTGGTCGTAAGCCCCACAATTTTCGAATTTTAAAGAAAGGGAAAGAAGACAAAAAAAAACACAGCTTGAGGTGAAGTACTAAAATTGGACAGTTACATTTTTGAAGTAAATTATCATGGCTTTTTTTTTTTTTTTTTGGAGATTATGGCATTTACAGAATTTTTGTTAATGTCTCCAAGGCAGCATATTTTAAAACAGTTTCAGTTTGCTACAGAATTTTTGTAAATCAATTAAACTCGATGTGAAATTTAACACCCTAATCGATGCTTGTAATGTATACGATATGAGTAGATTAAGATCCAGACAAATATTTCATCTCTAAGAGGGAACATCACATGACAAACTGAATAGTTTACAAAACATAATCAGCTTATGGTTTACAAGAAAGCTGACGTTCACTTGGCAACTAATAAAGAGAACACAAAAAGAAATTGAACAGAGAAATAAATTAGCATCAGAACTTGTTGCAATTAACATGTGAAGACTGAATACTAGCATTAGAATTCTGAAGTTCGAACTTCGTACCGTCATCCAATACTTAAACTACCAAAGAAAGACTTAAGGAAGAAATGACAAGATCAGTAATGACAAAATCAGTACAGCTCGGCAGCCAACTTAGAGTGGGTTTGGTTCAGCATTTGGAAAGAGCTTTTAGTCTGAATGCTCCTTTGCGAAATGCTGAACTGTTTGGCAAGTTTTTTCTAAGGAAGCATTCGGCCAAATGCTAGCCTTGGAAAGGTTAAAATGCTGAATGCTGGTCCCTCCAGCATTCAGCATTTCAGCCTTCCCAGGCCAGCATTTGGCCGAATGCTTTATTGAAAAAAATTTGCCAAGTAATTCAGTATTTCGCAAATGAGCATTCAAGTTGAAAGCTCCTTCTAAATACTGAACCAAACCCACCCTTAAGCAACGGGTGGCCAGAGAACATGATCCTGTGAGGAATCCACAGCGGCAAGATGCATGAACTGCCACATTGAAGTGATGAAGGGTCCCAACTTGCTCCCAAGAGTTTGGCCTTGATGGGCGAAGGTTGCAGGGATTGCCGGAGGTGGAGGCAAGCATGGTTGTGCATTCATGGCTTTCAGCCGCTGATCCAACTTTTTCACCGTTGCTTCTCATCACGAAGCTCGTTCTTCTCAGCCTGCTCGTGAAAAGGCACCTGTTAGAAACCACTGTTCTCCCTAGAAGTCATATCATCGGTTAGGTGATGGAGTTGATTCCTGACAAAGTGATAAATGGGAGGAAAGAACTTAATTATTGTCAAAAACTTAAACTCGTTAACAGTCGTTGATTCACTTTCAACTTTCGGGCTTCACCACACAGCACGGGTTACCATATGAACAGCATCGATTAATACCACCGCCTTGTCAGTTTTGGGAGGCCTTCCTGGCTCCAGGAGAGATCCCAATTCCTGGTTACAAAGATGCTTAGTTGAAGTGCCCCCTACTCGTGTGTTATTCAGAAAAGAGAAGGAAGACGGAGGACTATTTGCATCAATCTCTCCGCGACTTCTCCCTACACCTTCTGGAGCTGGATGCACCAGATGCTTCAGATCTACTCTAGCCTTGTAAGGCTGTAACGAGTGGACGATGAACAAGAAGGGGAAAGTTGGAAAGGCACAGAGGTAAGATTGCTTCAGAAACAAGTTAACCAAAGCATCTGATTACTTGAATATTAGCACTTATACGAAGCATGACATAATGAAGTTGCTGGATAATGATACTTAGTATTTACCGGGTTCGAAAAATACTAAAAAAGAAAAGGGACAGTCTCCGATCAAAAAAATTAATGAGTGAAAGATTGACTGTAAGGATAACATTCATAAAATTTAACAAGTTGATGCTCGACTTGTCGTAAAATTTTGTAGGAGCAAAAGTATGGATTACATGTTTTTAAGAAAAGTCAATATATTGAAAATGGTGCATTTGCTTATCTAATTCCTTAAGAAGTGTTGTATAGAAAGCCACTAGCTAACAAACTCTACCAAACCAAAAAGCTCCTTCTGGTCAAATTTTCTCAGTGGCAAGGAAATGACCAAACAGCCCTCGTTAGAAAGGATATCATTCCGGTGGTCACGAATAAGCCGCGCTCTTTTCAAACGGATATAACCGAAATCCAAAAAAACACAACCTCGTCTCACTTCTTCACTTCCACTTCAGGTCCTCCCTCCTTCAATCTGACCAAGACGATGGAGCCTCTCGCAAACTTAAACAGCCTCTCGAAGAACCTGCCTTCGCCGGTTCCGACCCTTACAAACCGTCAAGCCGCTCCGAAGAGATCGACGTTGAACGAACATCTGGGCCTTACTTCGGACAACCTTCAAGAACAACATTTGACGCTGCAAGCTTCTCGTAGAACAGCTCTCGGCCTCGCTTCGGTAGCCCTCATCGGGAGCTTCGGCAATGGATTCGCTCTTGCCGAGGACAATGGCTATTGGCTCACCGGCCCAATCCCCGTGCCTCCCATCTACAATAGTAATCATTTACTTCTTCGCAAATTCTCCGTCTTTGCAGTTCTGGTTCTGCAATTGATTTTCAATGTTTTTTTTCCCCATGAAATTTAGGGATAGTTGCTTTTGGCAGTCTTCCATCTGGGGTAATTCTGATGACGACCTGCATTTGTAAAATAACTGCATATTTTGGAACTAGAACGGACCATTTCACCTGTTGGAACCAATTGGACTTGAGATGGACTTGTTTTCTCTAGATATTATCAGAGTGAGGTTGCTTTTTCGTCTTCGTAATGTTGATGTCTAGATTCGTATTCGAATGGAAAGTATAATGTGATCGATCAAACTCCATGTAGGTTGCATTAGTTTTGGAGCACTAAAGAGTGAAAGAAATTGACACTCACCTTCATTCAGGTGTTGTTACCATATTCTTAACCTTCTTAGGCCCCGAGTATTGCAGTCAATCTATGAAAAAATGCGGGATGTATCGCTGTCATTCTAGGACTTCACTCAAAACTAAGTAGCTTGTCCAGAAATACATTCTCAATTTCTTATCCTGTCACATGGACTTACAGAGATTGCAAACGAGAAGACAGGGACAAGGTCTTTCGTGAGGAGCGGAATTTACATTGCGGACATTAAAGTGAAAGGAAGCATGTACAGGCTCAGGAAGTACGCGTTTGATTTGCTAGCTTTGGGAGATTTGATTGGGAAAGATGCGTGGAATTATGTCAGGAAGTATTTGAGGCTCAAGGGGACTTTCATGTACTATGACTTTGATAAAGTGATCTCCGCTGCTTCCACTTCTGATAAGCAGCCCCTCACTGATTTGGCCAACAGATTGTTTGACAAATTTGAGAAGGTAAGGTTAATTAAATGTGGTTCACAAAGTGACAATCGGATCACTTTTGCTCTTTCAGAATCGTTCATAAGAAGTTGTAAAAAACTGTTTTGGATAATGGAAATGAAATGGTCATCTGGTGTTTTCCAGTGCAGGAGTATAGTTGGCATGATCAAATCTCTTTAGTCTTCTGAATCAGAATACTGTATATATAATTTTCTGATTTAAATGTTTAGTATAAACATCACCTTCTTTAATTTGTGTTTGTGCATTAAACTCTTCAACTATCAGAGGAAGCAGCTAACGAAGAAGACGACCTGCTTCGTTTTTCTGAAAAAAAAAAGGGCTTATTACAGCGCACGGTCTTTTAAGGTCTAACGGATGTTGACTTGCATCTGATTTGGCAGCTTGAAGATGCTGTGAAGAAGGAGGACTTGCCGGAGACGCAATCTTGTTACCAAGACACCAGTATCATTCTTCAGGAGGTTATGGATAGAATGGCCTAAAAATGAGGCGATTGTGGATCTGACACAGATTTTGATCATTACTTCAAGGGGGAAAACTAGCCCTAATCGGGTGGAGAAATATCATTTTTATTCCATTGTTTATTTTCATTGTATTGTATTGCGAAGCCACATCTTTCTGTCAATGGAGGCGATTGAAACTTGCCTTCATTCGATTGAAAAGTTTCTAGTTTTAACAGATAATTAAATTATGCAAAATAAGCAGATGTAAGCTATAGCGATAAACATATGTCACTTCATAGTCAACAAGAATTATGAGCATGACATATAAAGAGTTATGGCTGTATAACTGGTACCACGCGTTCATAAAACTGCTTTTCTTGCTCTAAATGTTAGTTGCAGCATAGATAAATTAGGATCAATGCATCCATAAAATTGTTCAGTATATTCTACCCATTGTTGCAGACCACTGCAAAAATCACCCCAAATATCACAAGTCAAACTCTCTACAGATTCTAGCAGAAGAAAAAAGAAGACTCGGGTATAATGGAACAGGAAAAAGAAATACTGGAGCCGAAATTCACCTCATCAGTACACAAAAGCATTGGGGAAAAAGAAAAGAATTGTTTCCAACGTGGAGATGCAGGGTATCGATCCTCTGGCATGCTAAGCGAGCTCTCTACCATCTGCCTTCGTCCCCGTTTCATAATGTTTACATAAAAACTTACAATATATATGTGCTAATAAACACCCGTGTAGAATTTTTTATTTTTTTTACCCATAACTCCATCTCGGTTTAGGTGCTTTACCTTTGTCACTCAGACCCAGTTTGCCACAACAAAGCCCTGTCTGATTGTACATGGCAAAGCTACAGTTCTAAGGGTATGTATGTTGGTTCAGAGCCTATTTAAATGCTCTTGTATCTTTCTGAGTTCTGAATGAGCCTAGTATTGCTCTTTTGGTTGCTTAGTGTCGATAGGCGCATTTTTTTAAGAAAGAACCTGCAATCTTCATAAGATTTTGATTTTGCAGATACCATGTTGATTGATTAACATTATGCATTGGAAGCTGCACATGGATTCGTTTAATCGTTGGCTCGTTCCCAAATATTGTACTTCCTCCCTCTCTCACTCTCTCTCTCTCTCTCTCTCTCTCTCGTTCTCTGTGACATTGCAAAACCAGTTGCTATGTGATGGATCCTTTAGTGTAGTTCTATTAGTAATAGCCATCATTTCTTGCTTTTCCCCTGCCCATTTCCAGCACTACATCCTGCATTAGTTGTTGGTTTTCAGTCTCTACACTCCTCGACTGAATTGAGACGACAATAATGTTAGTGAACAAGGTCAAACCCCAAAAAAATGCATCAATAGCACGTTACGGCAACACCCTTATAGGATGGGTTAGTAAGATCAAATCCATGTTATGCAACGCAATTTAAGTCAGACTTAATGTTTTGTTACAGAGGCGGTACACGTTAATTAGTACTTACATCAGTCAGATACATCCGCCACCCCGTTCTTTCCCTGCGAGGTTTCAGAATGCGAATTGGCTTTCGGGATTCTGATTTCTAGATACTTCTCGCTACTCAACTTTACCTCTATTTTTCTCCAATCTGCATCAGCTGGCAGCTCAAGCCTCCTCACATATCCATGTTCCCACCAGTGCCCACATCGCCAATCCTTGGTCTTCGACTCTCTCTGTGGCTTCCATTGCCCACTAATTTCCACCACCTTTCCATTATCAGTATGAATCTGAACACTGTTTTCCCCTAAAGCTGCTTGAAGCATATGGTTATTGTCACGAAACCAACCGTACAATAGTAACAATATTCTGAAACAAACAGACAGTCTCAATTTACAGCCAACTCTTGTAATATATGCTCACTCTTTCATAGTACGCTGCTGATCATATTCATGTACATAAAGGACTGTGACTGCAGATAAGTTTCCGGTGAAATAAAGGTGTTCTGTAGTCTCCTAACCGAATGATCGTGATAAGTTTGTTTCTTCTCCTTAGTTTTTACGCTTTAACGTACAAGGACAGCATGAGAAAAGCTCAAACCTTACCTGGAATTTCTGATTTCAACACATAATCACTATCGGTCTGAAGCCAGTCGACAGTGCTCTGGCCGCAACTGCGAAACTTGGACAAGAACACATCTGAATCGAACTCCCACAGAGGGAAAGCATCAGACGGATCAAAGAACTTCCCAAACAAAAAGGGGCTAAACAGCGACCCGTCGCCGAAAACCTTGTGGACCACTGAACCACCCTGGCTGAAGAACTGCTTGAACACTTCCTCGATCAACGATACCGACCACTTTTTGGGAGCATGATCGTCGGTTTTAACATCGAGCTGCCTGCAAGTGCTCATCTCACAGAGCTTAGCTTAGATATTTAGCAGGCTTTTCTTGGGGGGCAACTCAGAAGAATTCTTGCCTTTTATAGTGGGAAAGAAGAAAAAGAAGTTCCAACGGGAATATATGAGGGCTGTAAAGCTAGCGGGAATATTTCCTTTTTCTCATCGCCTTTCATCTATTTGGTCAGAAGAAGCTATGGCAGGCAGGCTAGGCACGCAAGATGCCATCTGGCCATTTGTGTAGATTCTGTGCGTCTCAGCATGAAGAATTGGGAAAGAACACAGCTTCTAGTTGCCTGTACAAGTCCTCAACTAGCCTCACAATTCTACATTTTCACCAGTTGAGGTATAACTTCGCATGCAGTTCATAGTTGCCGCTTCATTTCCAGTCCCACCCTGAACTTAGCAATATATTTGGCGGTGGATTCAGCAAAAATGAGAAGCTGGCTTTTTTTTCTTGATATCGATTCTCTAGCTCGGTGCTTGTTCTTTATCAGAAACTAATTTCGACCGATCTTTCTACGTGTGAAGCTAGGACTTAATGCTTCATATCATGTCCCCCAGAAACATTACTTTCTTTGGTGGGTTCACATAATATATCACCGGATTCGGCAGAAAACCACCTATCGCAGATGCCGATTCCTCTTGATGTGAGAGCAAAACCACACATGGAAATCGACAACCGCATCGCGGGGGAGCGAAGGTGTGTGGAAGGAATCTTTTGGCGTGACTGATCATTGTTCCCACGAAATCTCCCTTTACAAAGACAATTCCAAAATCATCTTTCTTTTACGGAAAACAGTTCGCAAAGCAAGATAGGCATCGGCTTTGAGTAATGTTCTGCAAATTTTCCAGCCTCTGAAGTGCCTGAATCACTAGTGCCCCCCCGTTCACCATTGGAGGAGGCAATGATTGGAATTCTGAGCATCCAGAAGGCCCCATTCTTTATGTGATGAAAGTGCCTGAGACCCAAAGGCTGAGGCTCATCAAGGTATGGGAAAAGACAATCTGTCAACCACGAGTCCCCACCAGAAAGTTAAGACATTGAAGACAGCAGGAGCAAACAGATGAAACGTCTGATATCAATTCTAACTTGTGCTTTGAATGAAAAGCCCGCAATGACGGTCAATGAGAGAGCTTGCTTGGGTGCTCTGTACATCGTGTGTGAAAGGCTACCGCGAAATGCATTAAACAATTGGACGAACGGGAGGCTTTATGTGGCTTCGTCCTTAAGGTATTCGGCGCCTTTGAATAGCCCATTCAATTCCATGTTTTTTTTCCTTTTTTTGCATTTTGCTACTAAATTCCCTTGTTGCTTTAGCTTTACGGTCAATGAATTTCATCAATGCTTTTTTTTTTTCCATTACGTTTATTTCACAGAATATGAATGATTTTGAAAACTTTATCCTAAAAATATCGCATGTATTGTTTATAAAAATGAACGAACAAAAAATATTTTTCATCGTTCACGAAAATATTTACACATAAATTATTGTCGATGAAGATGTTGACTAATTTTTTCAAGCGATCATTTTTAGAAAAATTACTTTCTAAATTATTTAATTTTCGCAAAATAAATAGAAGTTAAATTTTCAATATTTTGAGAAAATGACGTTGAAAACTCTCAAACGATTGCAGAAGTAATCATCTATTCTCGAAGGAAGAAAGGAGAATGAGGAACATTGGGTGAGGGCATTCTCATTTGACGGCTTTGTTTAAGTTCAAATTGTCACTATGCAAATTATTTTTGACTTTTTTCCTGATTGAATTATTTGACCGGTTATGTACTGATAATTGATAACAGTGGTAATACCATCAAAATTCCCAAATCGGTATGCTCATGACCCATTTAACCTCAAAACTAGTTCGCACAAAAAATATTAGACCTTATTTCCATGACAAATTTATTCCTGAACTAATTTCCGTCTCACAAAAAAATCATACTAATATCCCTAACTCATATTTATGGTGCATTTGTTTCGAGAAAAAATTTATGATAAAGGAAAATGTTTTGAAAAAAATGTTCTCCCATTTTTAGGTTAAAGAATTCATCTGTCAACTTTAAACATCCATATTTTTTTTATGGCAAATAATTTTCCGTTGGCCAATCATTTTCGGCAAAATAAGCGCGTGAAAGGCCGTAAAACTAATTCATGAAAAAAAATCACTAAAATAAAAACACGCCCTTATCCTCTATTAGCATTCCATTATTAGCATTCCATCCAACATCCCATTAAATGCATACGTATGAACATGCGTGGAAAATGACTGTAAGATGTACTTATTGTAGAGAATGACAAACCTGATGCGGAAAATCCACATGTGTTAGAAATATATGCATTTTAACGAAGAGCTGATTTAAATTAGGGGTACCGGTTTGAATTTTTTTGTGAGACGAAATTAATTTTGAGAGTAAATATGTTATGGGATTCCCGTTGAGATTTTCTCCCAAGTTGAAAATCGTTTTAAGGTAAATGTGACATGGGCTATCGATTTGGGACCGGACAAATGGATAGAGTTTCATTTGGGGAACACATGAGAACAAATTTACTGTTTCTCAGATGCATAAAAATATATCGGGCAAAACGAAAAGATTCTCCGACCGTTACGGGATCAAAAAGTTACGGCCGCTCCCGATTTTCAAAGCGAGATTACCGACACGTGGCCGCCCCCGTCCTTATTGACCGACCGGATGGTGGTGTCCCACTTGACACAGTCGCCATGTTTTCTTCTTCTGCGAATTCCGCAGGCGAGGCCCATCACGCGTTTCCGTCGGTTCGAAACATCCAATATTCCTGATTGAATATTATGCCGTGCCCCCATGAAATCCCAGAAATTAAATAATTCAAGAATGCAGAATTTCAGCTCAACCCCTTTGTCCGCGTTCGCACGAAGCCTTTCAATGCGAAAAAATTCCTGCTTTTCGCCGTTTTCGGGGTCAACAGCTCCTTCGTTGCTCCTGCATTTACAGCTAACGTTTTTGGGCTCCCCCCTTTTCTGATTAGATCCGGTCAGGACCGAAGTTACCCGGAAAGGAGCAATCCGTATTCGATTCAAATTTAAAATCTTGGGGCCTCCTAGTTCTTTTAGACTTTTGGGTCCGAAGTAATTTTTGCTGAAGCTCTTGTTGTCTGATCGTCGGCGCATCGGGAACTTTCGTCCCTCGTTTGTGACATCCGATTCGATATTTTGTCCCCTTGCGGAGCGGAAATTCTTGGGTTTGTTAGTTTGATTGGAATGATATTGGGGTCTAACTGTTTGACAAATTTAGGTTCTGTTGGGGGCTGATTATGTATGCTTCTTGGTTGGAGAATTTTTGGTCGTGTTACCAGTAGATACGAGAGTTTGGCGGGTTGGAGAGGCTGCAAAAGGGTGATACTTGCATTGGAACTTGGGTGTTGTGGGTTGAAAGTATATAGGTACTAAGCGGTTTTAGCCATCGAGCAAATGAGAAGGATATCATATGTCGGAAAGAACAGTTCAGGGGAAAATGGGTCTGAGAAAAATGAGAGCCTTCATCGTCTTGGTGACTCTGCTTTGCTCTTCTATGGTCTGTTGCTCGAACGAAAGGGAAAGGATGGGAGAAGAAGTGCCTCTGAGAGAAGTGTTAGATCCACTATCTGGAGAGATAGATGAAGACTTGGTATGGAATTATATCTCTTGATTGCTATTCATTGGTAGTTGCAATGTCTATCAGTTGCATAATCTTGATCCTTAGTCTCGAAGGAAATGATCGTGTTCTTATGGGTTTGGCAAGTTGCTTCCGTTATGGTAGCTAAGGTTCTATTATCACTAGCTCCTTTTTTTCATTGTTTATGGTGGTTGTACATTTATAGGGTTATGACTTCTCCAAGTCCAAACTAAGTTGGTTGATTTTCACTGTCAAATAACTGCGCTAAGCATTCAACATGCACCTGGTTTTGCATCTTTAAGAGTTCAGATGGCTCTATGTACTTACTTGAGACTTGACTAGTACTCTGCCTCTTAGATTTCATAGTAATGGTGTGCTTATTAGGGGACAGGCAGCTCCAAACCCTTTCCTCTATTTGAAGCTGCCTGTTTCCTACCTCTTTCAAACTGCTGCATCTTTGTATTATCCTAGACAGAACGCAATAATTGTCCATCGGGTATTTGTTGGTCGAAATTGGTTACCACAAAATTTCATGCGAATGTGCCTGGTATGCAACATACTTAGTGGACATTTTAAAGTAATGGGCATAAGTTATTCTCTTTTATGAGGGATAATACCATATTTTAATCCTTTGGCAAAATATCCTGCTGAGTTATGAGAATGTGTTCAAGTCCATTGGGAAAAAATTATGCTGCATGATATGTCAGATTTAGTTTGCACTATCCAAGATTGACATTTCTAGTTCGTAGTGTAAAGGCTTTCTTTGAGGTTGAAAAGGTGAATCCTATAAAACAGGCAGCACTTGATGGCAGAAAATATGTTTAGTGTTGGTAGGCCTATAGTGACTGCCTTCAGTAAGATCTTGATTTGCATTGTCCTATGCTCTACCTTACGGATGAGCACTCAAATTTTTTGATATTGACATGGCAGGTGGAGCAATTATTGATCAATTGTAGGACTGACTTGATTCAAAGTGTTGGTAGGCCTATAGTGACTGCCTTCAGTTAGATCTTGATTTGCATTGTCCTATGCTCTACCTTACGGATGAGCACTCAAATTTTTTGATATTGACATGGCAGGTGGAGCAATTATTGATCAATTGTAGGACTGACTTGATTCAAATAAAGGATATCATCAAAGACCTTGATGCATGTCTACCGCAGGAAGCATCCAGCGATAGTAACGATTTCCCTATAGAATGTAAATCAGTTGCAAAAGAAAAGATACAGCAATATTTTGATATCCATCCCCATGTGAAGCACAGGCTAGTAGATTGTTTAAGAAAGTATAGCTTTCTGTTCTCGGTTTCTGGAGAAGATGTTGGCTCCAAGAACTGGTACACCAAATATATCGGGTCCTTGAGTTCTAAGCTTGGCTCTTCCAGAAGGTATTTGGCTAGTGAGTCTCTCCAGAGCATCACTCCAGCGCCTGCCCCATCACCTGAATCAGGATCTCCTGCCTCCAGTCCAGCACCATCTCCTAGTACTCCTGAACCTAGTGCATCGCCAAGTCCACTATTTTTTCCTCGCAGCTCTGATGCTTCAACCTCACCATCTCCAGCCAGTGATAATTCATCAGCAAGTCAAGATTCTCCCTCAAGTGCACCATCAAATAAACGGAATAATAAAAAAGCAGTTGTTCTTGCTGTTGTAATCACGGCATCAGTCACATTGGTTCTCGTAGCATTTCTATTTTTATGCTATCGACGAGTATGCAGAACTGGCTCTCGTGTGGGCCGAAATGACGAAAGGCCCCTTCTCAGCCTAAGCTTAAGCGACTATTCCATCGGTAACAGAAAATAACTGGATCTCATTTTGTTCTCTTGATTTGTTAGTTCATTGGTGATAACCACATTTCCTCTTAAAACTATGTTTCACAGGTTCTTCATATAAGCCTTATGCTTTTGGAAGTTCAATTAAGGAAGATAAGCGTGGTCAACAGACATTCCATAACGAGAAGCCATCATCTTTAAGCAGCAACTACAACGTTGAATCTAGTGTGCGCAATAGCTTCTCAGTCAAGACCTCTTCAGTAGGAATCGATGTCAATGCTGCAAATCTTAATCCGAACTCCTTGCCACTGCCTCCATTGAAGCGACCTCCTGGAAGGGAAGGATCTACTGTTGGTTTTCTAAAGCCTCCTCCCGGCAGGGCAGATCCTCTTCCTCCAGAACCACCTGCTCCTCCTAAGCATCCTGGAATGACAGGACTTCCTCCCCCTGCTGCTCCGCCGCCTCCTCCTCCTCCCTCTGTAAGACCTTCAGCTGTGGGTGCAGGTCCTAAACCTCTTGGACCACCTCCTCCCCCGCCTGGGCCTCCAAGGGCCAAACCTGGTCCACCACCCCCACCACCTCCAAAGGGTGGTGCCGCTCCACCACGGCCTCCTCAACCTCCTGGAGGTTTGAAAATACCTCGTCCCTCTCCTCCTGGTGCAAATACATCTGATGCAGGTGGATCAGAGCACGAAGTTGATGCTCCAAAAGCCAAGTTGAAGCCATTTTTCTGGGATAAGGTCCTGGCAAACCCGGAACAATCAATGGTTTGGCATCAGATTAAGTCGGGGTCATTTCAGTAAGTGTGGAATCTTGTGTCCCACCACCCCATCATGTTTTTTTTTCTTGAGTACATGTTGCTTATGAGTTGCTGATGACTAAGTTTTCTCTCGTGGACAGGTTCAATGAGGAGATGATTGAATCTTTGTTTGGATATGCCCCAGCCGAGAAAAAGAAAAATGAACTCAAGAAAGAGGCTTCCTCTCAAGATCCTTCAAATCAGTATAATCAGATCATTGATCCCAAAAAAGCACAAAACTTATCCATTCTCTTGCGGGCCTTAAATGTAACAATTGAAGAAGTCTGTGATGCCCTCCACGAAGGTGATCATTCTCTTGCTAACTTTCATAAGCTCATATGCCACATTGCCATAGTCATCCTTGTGAATTAGGTTTATCTTCCTGTGCAAGTGATAAATGATGATACTTTGGTAAACGTAGACTAAATGATGGATTTGATCACAAGAAGTCTTAACATTGTCAGTTTATCTCCTTTTGTTTCCTTTCTGTTTAATCACTTTGTGAAACAATTGCCACAATTCATATATGTATTCCCCTTGAGGAATAAATTTGACGGTTGACATTCTCCTGATCTATTCAGAAAAGCCTATGACCGCACAGATACTCATTTTTCCTGTCAAACGTGAAGTTGGTTACTTTAGAATGTCATCTTTGACTTGGAATGGGAGATTTACGCTTTCTTTTTTCCTTGCTCATGATTAGCTAAATTGCTTAGATCTTGATGCGTGCTTGTTGGATGCTCCCGCATCAGATCTCCTTGTTTACAGTCTCTTGAATTCTCAGTATCTGTAAATGTTGATTTGCTGTCGCATGTTAGTGAGAACAATCCTGGAGATATTTTTGAAATGGTCAAAGTGATTCAAAACTTACAGTTCTATCATGTTTGTATGCCCTGGATTTGGTAAAGAAAAAATAATTAAAAGTTATGTCTAATGTATCTGGCATTTTTGCTAACCTTTTGATTAATGTCTGCATCAGCATTTCTCAGAAAAGGTTGGGCCACCATATTGGATAGTGATCCCATTTAATGAATGTTCAGGCAGACCTGTTACATTTTCGGCATCATTTGACTAATATGTTGTAGTTTATTTTGAGTGTTAGGTTCGCTTGCACTAAAATCATGACCTAAACTTTCTTTGGACCAGGCAATGAGCTTCCAGTCGAGTTCCTTCAAAGTTTGTTGAAGATGGCTCCTACAACGGAAGAAGAACTGAAGCTCAGATTATACAGCGGTGAACTCTCTCGAATTGGTCCTGCTGATCGGTTCTTGAAAGCTCTTGTTAACATTCCATTTGCTTTTAAACGTATGGAGGCATTGCTTTTCATGAGTACTCTACAAGAGGAGGTTTCCATAGCTAAGGAGTCCTTCACAACCTTAGAGGTACGTTAGTAGACATCTAAAATCTGACCTTTTCATCCAGTTTGCTGCAGTTCTCAAGGAAAGTAATACTCTATCTAATAATAAATTTTCTGTGGTAAAAAGCGCCAGTCTTTTTATGGGATTTGCACATTAGGTTCATTCTTTGTGCTCAGGCTAATGGACTGGTTTTTCCGAAGCATGCCTTAGTAGATGTTATACTACCCAAAACCCGTGTGTGGATAGTGACCCTATTAAAAAATGATGCATTTCTTCAATACGATGCTTTTGCTTTTTTTACTCCTTTCAACAATACTGCTGCTAATCAGTAGGTGATTATCTACACTGTGACTAGATGTGATTATGTGCTATAGTAGGTGTTATTGCTTTCATACATGAAAGCTCACTATTGTGGAAAATAGTCAGCCTCTTCTTCCTAATTATTGCTCACAGTGTATAACAGCATGATGAATTGTATGTTGGGACTTCTATCACACTCTTCAGCTCATATTCCTTCTACTAGGTGTCACCTTAGGTTCAATCGATGCTAAAACCCCCGTCAGTCAGTGCTAAACCCCGGCCAGTCCATTGGACAAGCCTCTTGTTGGCTCTTTCATGTCATCAATTTGTACCATTCTATCCTATTATATTTAACTAAGGGTCCATCCGTGGTTCATGGTGCTATCACTCACCCTGTTTGATGTCAATTTGATGAATGGATAGGCATAGAACAAGGTAGTCAGATAGAGGTCCTTGTTCCTGGGGAATACAAATTAAAGGAGAATGTCAGTAGTCTTTTCTCAGTCATTTCATGTACACAACTTCACTCATTATTTACAAGGAAACTCCTGTTTGCACATGGACCACTTCAGGTGATGCCAATCTTAGAGTGTAATTTGTGATGTGTCTATCCTTCTGCCTCAATTATACTTAGCTACTAAATGAGGTGTATATTTTCTTGAAAGGTTGCATGCAAGGAACTCAGGAATAGCCGATTATTTCTCAAGCTCCTTGAAGCTGTCCTGAAGACTGGCAATCGCATGAACACTGGAACATTTCGAGGTGGTGCGCAAGCATTTAAGCTGGACACACTTTTGAAATTATCAGACGTGAAAGGAACCGATGGCAAGACGACACTGCTGCATTTTGTGGTTCAGGAGATCATCAGATCAGAAGGTGTAAGAGCTGCTCGTGCAGCTAGTGAAAGCCAAAGCCTCTCCAGCGTGAAATCAGATGATCTCCTCGAGGATGTCTCCCATGATTCAGAAGAGCATTACCGAAGCCTCGGTCTTCAAGTAGTTTCAGGCTTGGGTGGTGAACTTGAAAGCGTCAGAAAAGCAGCGAGTATTGATGCAGACAGCTTGACCGGGGGTATTGCCAAATTAGGGCATTCATTAATGAAGACCCGCAATTTCTTGAATTCAGAAATGAAGAGTGCTGGGGAAGAAAGTGGATTTAACCAAACACTAAGAAGTTTTGTGCAGAATGCTGAGATTGATGTGACATGGTTGCTAGAGGAAGAAAAGAGGATAATGGCTCTGGTGAGAAGCACAGGCGACTACTTTCATGGAAATGCCGGGAAGGATGAGGGGTTAAGACTGTTTGTGATAGTTAGGGATTTTCTGATCATGTTAGATAAAACTTGCAAGGAGGTGAGAGATGCACCAAAGAGGCCACTGAAAACACAGAGGAAAGAGGGTCCAACAGTGCGACCTTTGTCAGATTCTCGTCAACCAGCCTCTCCTGATCTGCGCCAGCGACTTTTCCCTGCGATTGCCGAACGACGAATAGATAGTTCTAGCTCTGATGATGAAACTTGACAGGGTTTCATTTGACTGAGGTACTCACGTTCTTCCGGTTAAAGCTGACATTTTAGTCGCATGGCGAGGGAGGTGTTTGTACTTTGTCTTCTAAAAATGCCTTGTCATGGCCTTTATACAGGTGGTTGCCATGGTGAAATTCGGCAGAAGACACGAACCAATGCCGCTAGATGCTGCCTATTCTTACAGGGAGGTCAGTTTGGAGCTCGAGGCCAGCATGCACACCATTGAGGTGATTTACATGGGCTCACGACCAACTGATTGACATTGATCTCACCAAGCACTTTCACACTGACGCAGGAGCTTACGAAAAGATGGATTCCTATTGTGGAGTTGAATTTAAATAGCCCGACTTGTTCACCAAGTACTGAAAGAAATGGTGCCTTCGTGCTCATTTGCATTCTTTGTAGGAAATTTCTTTGTCGATAGTTATGATTTGTAGATTGATAGCAGGATAGGAGTGGAATAATCCTATAGAATGAAGATGGGCACCAATTTTGTGTCACAAGTTTCACTTGCTTTTTGACTTCTGAAATGTGAATGTTGCGATGCTATTGATGCAATTTTCTCGACCCTGAACAATGTTCTGTGTAGATGCGTTTTTATCTTTTGTCCCAAAACTCCCCTCTGTTGCTTATGGTTGAAACGTTAAACTGGATGATCCCTACATACAAATCAATCATGATGGAATTACCTGTAGAACGTGAACGAACTCGACCCAAGAGTTCATGAGAAGTCATTAAGATCCGCTTCTACTCTCCCCATGACAACAAAAAGTTCGCTTGTTCCAAAATAAGCAAGAAAAACAGAGTTTCTCCTTCGGAGAATGCTTGATCACTCACGCACTCTGCTCAAGAAGAGGGTTTGTTCATACCTCCAATACAAGAGAAGTATCAAGGAAGTATCGTAACATAGAAAACCAAACTTAGCACACGAAGAGTTCAAAAAGGCTTACAAACAACGGTGAGAGAAACCCTCTTTTACCCAAGGATGTTAGTTGACAGTACAACCTCTGACAGTAGATGGGGAGCGGCAGTTACTAACTTGGGACACATGTTAGATGGAGCTCTAGTTGGCCGTAGAAAGAAACTGGAAAAGGGCCTAAAATCCAGATTCAAGAACCGACAGAACTCAATCAATCCGAAGCAAAGACAAAGCACCCCAGATTCCCAATTCTACCTCCCCTTTATATGGCTTCACTTTCCACAATCAGACATGGAGCAATCAAACCTTTCTTTGCTTAGCCAATTCATCCCACTGACTACACCAAACAGTTTTCGGCACATTCAGTTACCAAATCCTCATGCATGTATAAAAGGGAACGCGATAGCCAGACATAAACGAGACAAGATTGCGAGGAACTTCGTTAGGTACCAAGAACGTGTACATCTTGAAAAATCTTCAGAATTTCTTGTATTAAGAAACTAGAAGATGAACAAATATTCACAATCTGTAAAAATAAAAGAAAAAAAAAACGCCTCCCTTAAAGCAACAACACCCTAATCTAACCCGACACAAATTCTACCAGACAAACTCACTCGCTGACAAAGTACAAAAGCCTACAACAACCTAAATCGAAATAAGGAAGCAACCTAAGAACCCCCTTCAGACGGCCATCTTCCAAGCTTTCGACTTTCGATCATTCATCGTCGGCAGCGGAAGACTTCGAGGTCCCCGTCTTCTTGGGCAAGAGAAGGTTGTGGATGTTGGGCATGACGCCTCCATTCGCGATCGTCACGTCACCGAGCAGCTTGCTCAGCTCCTCGTCGTTCCTCACCGCGAGTTGAATGTGGCGCGGCACGATTCTAGTCTTCTTGTTGTCCCTCGCCGCATTCCCAGCTAATTCCAGAACCTACAAAAACCACAAATCGCGTTCCTTTAGGCCGTGAAATTGGACCCAGATGCAGCAATAGCGTATTCACCGACAATCCCTAAAACCTAACCGACTTGCCCTCAAACGAATTGCGAAATCAACCGGATTCTCAAACTAAAGAAGAAGGCAAGAAAGCCGAATCCAGAAATCAGCAAAGCCGTACCTCAGCCGCGAGGTACTCGAGGACGGCGGCGAGGTAGACCGGAGCTCCGGCGCCCACTCGCTCGGCGTACTTGCCGGCCTTGAGGAACCGAGCAATACGACCCACCGGGAACTGCAGCCCGGCCTTGCTGCTGCGAGACTGAGCTTTCTTCGCCGCTCCCGAACCTAAGGTTTTGCCTCTACCGGCCATGGCAACCGCAAATTGCACGACGGGATCGCAAAACTACGGACGCCCGAGGTGGGAGTTGAACGACGAAGAGGTTGCTTCGAGGAAATATAACGTGGGCTTGGTTGCGATCTCGGCCACGCGAGGAATATAAATAGCGCGAGAGATTTGAAATTGGTCCAATGAGAGTGAAGTACGCGGATCGAGGGCAACGACCGTTGGATCCTGAGGGATGGGACGGTCGAGATTAGACTTCAGCGGCCCGAGTCGTTTTTCCGCGAGGGGGTCTTGACGGGCAGGGGTGCGTCGGTTCGGGTCGGGGAAGCGAAATGACGGAAATAACCTCTGCTTTTCAGGTGTTGATTACGTGTGTTGTGCTGATACCTCGGCAGTCCACGGGGTCGTCTGATCTCACGCGCGAGAATTGCCATGTCAGCATGAGATCGATGTACAGAAAGGACGTAGGTCATATCAAATTATTTAAATCCGTCAAACAAGTGAAATCCATCGAATTTTGGTCTGTTAAAAAATTGATTTAACTCAAATTTAATATTTTCGATTGATATTAACTCATTTTTACGTAACATAATATAAATGACTTATATCCGATTCGATTTGAACCCAATGCATAACCAACCTGAATGATTTTTGGTAACTAACGTTTTTATTCAGAAATTTATTAGCTAATGTTATTATACAAGGCATGTGAAGTGTGTTTAATGGATCATCAACTTGCAAACACGAAGTAGAAAAATATGAGACAAATTATCAATGATTTTTAGGAAAATTTTAAGTACGACTTTAAAGTGGGGCCATTTTTTTAAAAGAGTCCTCTGAATGTATCTTGTTTCACGACATAATAAAGTCTATGACGAGCCTCCAACCTGACTTATCTACACTGCTCCTCCATGTAACTATGACTTGACAATGTCGAAAGCCTTTCTCTCTTCTAACTCATAGATATGACCACTCCATCTTTTCTCATTGGCGACTCTCTAACTCCTTTCATTCACGGCCCTCTATCTCCTCGCTCGCGATCATGGTCGCTCGAGCTTTGAGCTCTTTACCACGACAATGACCACTTGAGAGTTTTAAGGTACGCATGACAACACTTTTATTTCACAATTTCTGTTCCAGAAATCATTCTGGAACAGGTTTGAAACAGAAATCCATTTAGGAACGCAACTTTATTTTTCTATTTCTGGAACGATTTTTTGTTCCAAAAATCATTTTGAAACAGAAATCATAAATTAAAATTTTCAGCTTCTTGATTTCTGAAACAGAAATCAGAAATTTTCTCTCTCCTCTCTCTCTTTACAACTTGCTCTCCTCTCTCTCATGGCTCTTCGTTGTCGCCACTCGTCGCTTGCTCGCTCGCTCCCCCGTTGTCGACCATTCGCCGCTTGCCCGCTGACCGCCATCACTCGTCGCCGCCCTCACCACCCATCGCTGCCCACCACCACTTGCTACCCGTTGGTGGCCGCCGACCACCACCGGTTGCCCCCACCGCCTTCCGTCGCCAATCGCCGCCACCTCCCACCAATCGTCGTCATCGCCCACCGATCGCCCCCACCACCTTTCGCCTGCCGCGGGATGCGGGACGTCGGACACACGGCCGCCGGAGGCTGGACGCCAGACGTTGAGAAATAGAAATTTTATGTTGTCATCAAACAAATTTTTATTTTAGAAATAGAAATTTTGTGTCGTTATCAAACATATTTCTTTTCTTAGAAATTGATTTCTGAAACATAAATAGAAAAATCAATTTCTTTCTAGAAATTGACTTCTAAAACAGAAATTTTGTCATGCGCGCCCTTAATGTCTCGCAACAAAAAATCAAGCAAATCGATTGAGTCGAGCCCCCCACACCATGGTCATGGAAGTGGCCCACCTCTCACAACCACAGAGCTATGACCACATGAGGATTGCAACGTCAATCAGAGTGAAATAATGGAAGTCACGACTCCCATGGACATAGGTCGCCAGCTACAAATCCACTTTACAACAACCCACTTAAGAATACTATTTGAAAATTTCCCTATTTTAAAGTAAACATAGTTATTGCCATCATTACATTGAGATAGCGAAGTTAAATACTCACTCTCGCACGAAGCATTTGGCCCCCAAATGATTTGTGCATGCCCATTCATGACTTATCTTATTCTTACAACAGGATTCATTCTACCTTTTAGGGTTAAGTTAAGAGAAATGTGGAGCATGAACTTAAAAAAAATTGGTAATTTAGAAAGTGGCAGAGGCAAAATTCTACTACATGAGAAAAACCAAATTAAGTAAATTGGTCCCATAATAAAACAATAAAAAAAAATTAGAAATAAAAAGGAAACAGTGGATGTCAATGTGAATGTGCAAATTGATTTGAAAAGAAAAAAATTAAAGAAATCTGAAAAGGCAAGAGGGGCCGACGTGTTAGTATCTAGGTGCAGTCTACAAAATGAGCCCCACCGGCTAATAAGCAGTGTCCAGCCCAAATTAAAATGAGTTAACATATTTACACGAGCTAAACCCATTTAAACCCACTTTAGGTTGGGCTGTTTTTCTTACAACTATTTTCGACCCACTCATATAATTGGAGCGGCCCATATACCCAACATAGTAAATATGAGTGGAGACCTCTAGTCCCGTTGTTAAACGCAGAAGACAATCCTCAAGCCAATAAAAAAAAATTAATAATGCGTTTGTTTCGCAGAAAATAAATGGGCCACCCATCGTGAAAGAAGGATATTACAATTTGCAGGCAGCGTAGGCCTGGTTTGGGCCCCAACAGACCAAGCCTCATAACAACACGCCCTTACTTAGGCCTGTCCAAAAGTGCCTTTGACCCCTGTGGCATAGGTCGGATCTTGGTAAGTCCATAGATCATAAACTCCTTATCGAGACTAATTCTCAATTGACCGGCCAATGGATCTCACATGAGATTGTGCCTAAAGTATTTTATCTCAATTCGCTTGCTAATTGGGGCAAATGCCCCAGAAAAATAAAACGATCGTGTACTTGTACTTCAAATTTGGATAGGCTTGAATGAGCCCAACCAGCTATCAAGACTAGTGATCACCTCTAATTCTTACGTAAAAGCATGTCCTATACTTGATCAATGCAAAACTAATCAATGCGAGCAATCAATCCTGGCCCATTTGGATCGCGGGCCTTCATCTTAAAACCCCCATTATCAAGCAAAGGTCTGTTTCTATTGAGACAGCAGTAATGCTAAACATAATCAGAAATATTCATAAATAAATAAAAATTATTTACAAAATGCCCTATCTATCGAGGGCGAGCCTCGAGTTCGCCGTTGTCTCTCTCGAAGCTGACAATCGAAGAGACGTAAAGAATTACACACAAGAGGCCATGAACGAAGCATAGACCCCCACTGATTGACAGGAAATGCGGGTGCAAGAACCTGCACGACCCTTGCAGTTTGGAGGTCTCTAACATGCCGAAGACCAGCATCGGGAATCCAACGGCTGCGACGATCCTGTCGAATTAGCAACGTACTTAGAGCTTGGTTACAGAGCTCAAAAGTAAAAAGTCAACTGGGGTCCAGAAATTAAATAGTATAATCTCAAAAGGAGATCTCTAAAGATCTTTCTGTTTATTTCTAGGGTAAAAGCAAGAAGGTGTACTAAAAAAGGATCTAGCACATCTCGGATATAAGGGGTGAGCACGTGGCCGCTGGCTCCAATTTGGACACAAAGCCCACCCGAACCAAACTATTTCAATATGGTTAAGAAAACTAAAATCAAATTGAACCACAGTGAAGAAAAAGTGAAAAAGAAAAAAAAATAAAAAAGGAAAAAAAAAATTATTATTAAAAATTATCCACGTCGACGTCGGCGGACAATCAACGTCCATGTCAGTGATTGCTGGCCAAAATTGGCTGGATGGATTCAATTGGCAAAATTAAAGGTTTATGACTAAATTAACAAAATTGCAATAGGTTTATAATTTTTTGGACAATTTTCCTCTCCTAGGAGTAACTCAAGATGATATCTACTCGACATATGTGTGAAGGGAAGTGATACTTTTCTTTCAATACAATATTCGTAGCTATGATGCCCATAAAATAAAATCTAAGCAAGAAGAGATGAGTCGATTCAAATATAAATGAAGGAAAATATAGGTGATATGATTCAATTCTCAAAATCCTCTTAAATCAAATCAAACCGTAGGAACGGTTCGGTTCGAGTTTGAAAACGGTTCGGCTTTCGAACCGTTTTCGGGTTACCCTTGACAGCCGAACCATGAAGAAATCTTGGCTGGACTCAATTTGAAGCGTTGAATGGTAAGTTTCCATGTAGATCCAACGTATCTACAGCTCACATGAGTAGGTGGGCAGGTTACCGGGGACAACAAGTAGCAAAGACGAGAAAGATCAAAGAGTACCTATCCTTGCTTTATTACTTATTTTCAACTTGTTGTCTATGCTGTCAGATTCTTTCCAAAATCGGCCAACCCTGTCGGTCGCGCGTCGCTTCTATGCATTTTTGGAAATTTTTTAGAGAACAAGACAAACTTTTTACATGGTTTTAATCTACTATATTTGTCGAGGCAATCAATCATGTGATCTCCCGTGATCTACGACCCCGTGATTAATTCTGTTTATATCGCGCGAGGAATTCTCGTAAGAAAAAGAAGAAGGAACGTGAGGATTCGAATTCGATGTACCAGGAGGAGATGAGGCAAGCGAACCAGAGCTGCCTGTTGGAGGAGGATTTCTCAATCTCGTCCATGGAGCACATGCAGATACACCCTCCGAGCAAATTCGAGGCGACGTGAGCGAGAGCGAGGAGCACCGTCGCCGCCAGCGCGAGCTCGAATGCGTCGCTCCTCAATTCTTTGCACGCTAGACTCTTGCTACTCTTTTGCACCTGCTTTTCCACCACACGGTCTCGATCAAACTGTCAACACAAAAACGCACCCACATGCGGTAAAGAGGAAGCGAGCGCAACTGTACCTTGTTCTTGGCAGCTTCTGCTTCAATAGCAAGAATTCCAGCGACAATGTCCATGGCAACGACCAAGAGGCAGACAAATGCTCTCACATTGACCATGGCCATCTTCTTGCAGCTCCAAATCAAGAAAACGAGCTTTATGAAGAAGATCGAGAAGGGAAAAAGTTGCTACAGCGGGACCTTTCAGAGGGAGCTATGCGGGCAAAGTATCACGTGAGGATTCACTGTGAGTCAAGCAACAATAAAAGGGGTACAGCCTCGAATCTTGATCACGACTGCGCCCTTTTGCCTCGATGATTTCTTCTTTTCCCTTCTTCCGGAATGATCTCGTAGGGCGATGGACTCAGGAGACGCTTTGGTTCAAACAGATCTGCCTCTTGTGCAATCATGTCCATCAGTTTCGCTGCCGGATCGGACTTCTTTTCGCGGGATTATAAGTGTTCTTGGTTTTGTTTCTTCAGATGCAAAAGGTCGCTCGTCGCCTTTCCCGTCCGAATACAAAAAACATACGGGGAATTCTACGGGAACACGTATGACGAAGTTCGTACATCTCGAAAGATTTTGGGCATGGCTTGTCGAGGAAAAGTCGAACCACGTGAATCAGGAGCTTTACGTTGAATCATCTTGAACGTGCTTTATCCAACTTTCTTCCTTTTGGTGATGCTTTTGATTCTTCGCGTTGCCTTTTCGTGCTGTCTTTTTCAATCTTTTTCAGTGACTGCACTATTCTGGGTCGAGCATCATTGCTTTCCAGACTGTATGGGGATGATTTGCTCTCCGCAACGTGCATGAACCAACCCGATCACGAGCGCCAAGCATTTACTCAACCAGGAAGGTACGATTCCTTGACCCAGCAGCGAGGCAGCACCGTAAGTTGCGTTGAGTCGTCCAGATCGAATCGAATGCTTAAATCAAATGCAGCAAAGTCCATATTCGGGTAACGGCGTTTTTCTCGCTCGAATTAACCTCGTGGTCCTGTCCATCGCCTTGAGGGTGAGCTCTTGCCGAATGCGAATGGACAGAGCAGCTTGCTCGCGGTGGTCCTAGAGATTGTTCGAGCCAAGAGCTCATGGATAGTCGATTTCTCTCTAAACAAATTCCATATCCATGTCGTCTCCATCGTTCAGCCACACCTTTATGGCTTTATCGACAGTGCTGAACAACCATGACGCTTCTGGTTTTGCTTCAAAGCCTCTGAACCGTCCACTATAACGCTTGTCTCTTGAAGAATAATGCTAAGCCAAGGCTACTTGTCATGCAGTGATCTTCCTGATTAGGAGCATTTATGGATTGCATTATTCATTTTAAGCTTCGTTCTTCCCTTTCTGATGAACAGAAGAAGGTGGATAATGAGTCGAACGTGGCCGTACGGGCAAAATCCGGGCGACATTGAATTGTGAGATCGTACGTGGCCTACTGCTCATTAATCGATGGGCCTTGGCAAGTTCATCAAGGCCTATTGGGCCTACCATGCCCGAAAATAGGGAACGAAATGATTTGATCACCTCTTCTTTATGATTTCAAATAAATTGATTTGTGGAAAATTTCACATAAGAGGCATGAAGTGGGGCTCCTTTATCAAAAGATGGCAATAAAGGGCTCAGAGCGAACATTATCTCGAATAACGGCATTAAGTAGTTAATTTAGCTTCGAATAAGGGTCTGCATACTGCATACAACTCTCACGTGTCATAGTCAACAGATTTTTTCGTCCAATTTTCCCTTTGTCTTTCTTTTTCTTTCTTCATTTCTCGGTTCTTCTTCTTCTTCTTCGTTCTTTTTCCTTTTGTGCCAACGTCGAGCCATATGAGCCTGCGTTTCGCCTATTTCGTGATGACAAATCTCGATCTCCAGAATCTTGCATTTCATGGCAAATCAAAAAAGGACATTTTAAAAGCTTTTCAGTTTTGAAATCAGACTTTTATTTAATGTGGAATACCACGAACCGTTTAAACAAAATATTTGTATGACTAAATTTAAAGTCATCGCAAATCATTTCATGTTATAAATCAAAATGTCCTCTTTAGAGTATTTGAATAACACAAAATCGATCTTTTTAAGACATGGCACTTTCGTATCATTACATTCTCCCAACCACGAGAGACATTGAATTTAAGATGCTTCATTCGTGTTTGACTATTCGGTGATCTGACTAATTAGGGAGCCTAATTCTGTGCGGTTTAAGAGCAACGCTTACTTAGCTAAATATTAATATTAGAGAAATAAAAATCAGCCACGTGGCTTCTAGGCTTTTGAAGTGGTGACAACACCGCAATTTGACATCGCCACTAGCGCAACTCCATCGTCATTTGTCACTCGATTATCATCTTTTTTTATAGCAATGATTTCCACTCACTAACTGATGAAAAGCTCCTTGCACGCACAATTTCACCCATGTCGCTGTCGCTCGCCTTATAATCATTGCCCTACGACCACAGTTTAACACTCATCGAGTGTGAATTAGGGAAAGCAAGCTCCCAAAATTGCTGAAAAGTGCATGACGAGAGAGAGAGAGAGAGCAATCCTACCGCTCGCTTGCATCCAACCAGTTCCGGTCTTAGTGCTCTCCTTTCGTACTTGCACCACCATCATCCACAGGGAAAGCTGCAATTGGGATGACGAAACTGTCCTTTCCAAAGGTGTGAAACATAAAGGGAGGGAGAGAACTTGATTCCCTCTTTTGAAATTTGAAGTTCATGAATGTGATGCCTGAGAGCTCTAGACACCATTGATTTTGTTTTTCGCTTTTTCGTACAACCATATATCTAGAGGTCTGAAAAAGACAAAGTCCAAATTTGAATTCGTCGATATAACCGGTCAGATCTAATTTTGTAAGAAAATAAAAAAGTTATGAATCAATTGAAATTATTGATTAGTCAACTTCATGTCAATTCTTTCATATGAAATTTTTTTAACACGATTCATACGTGCATTTTGGCTTATGTACCCATCAAATCACGATCAACTATCCCTTTATCTTTTTCATAATCAAGTTTCGGAAAAGAGAAAACAATGAGACTCTAGATACGCATCTCTGTTCAATGTGACTCCAATTATTCGATGGTATCATGTGTGAGATGTGACGGTGAAGTAGCTAAAGTCCAAATGTCCCCAACTTTTTTCTTTTCCACACGCATATTATCACGGCATGCTTTCCACTAGATGGAGACTTGAGATCTTGGATGAATACTCGCGCGCCTATTTTTCGTGATGTAGAATTAATATCAGCAATAGTGACTTTTGTCGTTTGATCTTGTGTCAATATCACGTACTCTTCTAATAAATACGAAATGAAAGTGCCAAACACAAGTGGATTGAGATAAATAAATAAAAAAGAAATAATTTTCTTTTGGTTATGTTTATCAATAATTAAATTTAAATATTGTGAAATACGAACAATGTGAATTAAATTTTATAAAGTTCGAAAGATTGGAATAATCATGCTATAATTAATTTAATTTAATTTAAATTATGATGTTATCCATTGTTTAGTAACGAACAATAAAATGCATCGTAAAATTTGCAAGAGCACACGTGGAATTTTATATGCAAAAGCAAAAGTTACGGGATCAAATTTGTCTTTGAGTTTGTGCAATAAAATGGAGATAAGCAGTGGCAACTTTCTAGTTTTTACTTTTAGTTTTCACTTGTTTCGCCAAAATGAGTGCTATAGAATGCTTTTTCTCAAAAACGATTTATCGTATTACTTACAAAATAGAATGAACGAAAAATGTTTTCATTATGCACGAATATTTAGATATAAATTGTTATCGATGATGAAAACATTTTTCGTTGGCCAATTATTTCAAGTGGTACAAGCGATCATTTTTAGAAAAAATATTTTTCAAATTATTTATTTTCTGTGAAACATACCGGGCCTTAACCACAACATTTTATAGTCAAGTGAATTTCTACTATACCTATAATCAATACAATAAATACAACAAAAGTAGAAGTGGATTTACTAACATTGAGATATTAAATTGACATATAAGGTGATGTGATGTATTGTAAGTGTTATTGAACGATTTTGGGACATTAAAATTCTTAAACGTTTATTTTGCGCTTTGTTATGTTTGATTTTAATGAAGTGGCGTTCCCAGTCGAGCCACCTAAGGTCAAAGGAGTCAAGGGGCCAAACCCTTAATTCCACGTGGCAAAGCCAACTTTTTCGTAGGGTCATTCACGTCGTTGTTGCTGTAACTATTGGGGTTATCGTCACATTAATGTCAATTCATTCTCATCTGGGAGATATACAGAAAATTTATTGTGCATATAATTGTTATAATATTTATTTCAAATATACAAATTATAAACATGGTTTCCAAAAAATTAATTTTACACTTACTCAGTCGAAAATGAAAAAAAAATCACAAGATTTTTCGCTCTTATGTAATCTTTTCTAAAGGAATTGATAGAAGTTATTTGGCAATGAAATTAGTCCGTGAGTATATTAATGTTTTCCTGATATTTTTCAACACGTGCATATTGTATCGCGAGGGATTTATAAACTATAGTAATCGGATGAGAACGAAATGAAATCTAACATATGCTCATCGTTATCCTTTGACCATGCAAATCACACGTGGTCGGACACATCTGTATATTTGCTAGTTACTGGTGGATGAACTTTTTAAGGAGGAGTCCAATCCACGTGTCGAATTTTTAAAATATAAGAACTGTATCTATTCACATAACATGTTCCGTCGATGAGTAGGATGCCCTAAATCTGGATTTTTAGGTTACACATTTGAATGGATGATTCTAACAAAGATAAAAGAATGTAAAAGTGAAAAGCTCGACAATAATTAAATAGCATTGCGAGCATTAGAATAGCACACTTCTAAAACACAGGACGACCTTATTTTTGGACACAGATATATAAGGACCACCGTTGTTTTATAAGGAAAGCAATGTAGAAAGAGAGGGCAGTCTGCTGTTATTAGGAGTGAGCACGATTCAGATGGGAGGTTTCCAACCTAGAACTAGGAACGGCCCACTAAGGACCGGACCAGTTCCAAAAAATTGGAATTGAAAATCGTCCGTTAATTCCATGGATTCATACGGAAACCGGATATAACCTTTTCCGATTCTTACTTCTCTTTGAAAACGAGACACACTTGAGCGAAAAATCAAATCTTTTCGATGCGTGGAGGACGGGAAGTGTGATGGGGTTCGCCCATTTGATCCTGATTGATTTTGTTTTGCTCGCGTTTGATTCTAAAGGACTCGTTCGTTGGAATGCGGAGCTGGGGGCTCTCATGGAGATCAAGGCCTCCTTGGACCCGGAGAACAAGATTTTCCCCTCGTGGACCAATGATGGCGACCACTGCGACGGTCTGTGTTGACGGGGTGGCTTGCAACGAGCATCTGAATAGTGAAAAGTGGCTAACATTTCACTGCAAGGGAAGGGCCTCTTGGGCGAGGTCTCTCCTATGGCTTGGCTTAAGTGCTTATCGGGCTTGTACTTAATATAAATTAAATACATATTATTTATTATCGGTCCAGATAGGTGGGTGGCCGGTTTCACACCTGGAACTGGAAACTGGACCGGTACCCATTGGAATTGGAAATCGGATCGGTTCCTTTAGAAACCACCGGTTCTTAAGCAGTCCGATCCGGTTTCGAGTGATTTAAGTGGTTCTCGATTCCTCTACACATCCCTAGCTATCACAAGAGAGTGCAACCACCATATAATTATTGTTCAAGGACAGTGAACACCACGGTGATCTTGAGGTGCCAAATTGGAGACAACAATTACGCAATTATGGTCTCTTGAAATTTTATTGGTGACCCATTATCTCTCCTCTCTTTTTTTTTTTCTCTTTCTTTTCCTCCCTATATTTAACTTAAGTTTGGAATTTTATGACATTTTTCCCTTTTTTGCTTCTTTTATTTAGAAAAAAATGCCGAATTAGTAGCCATATCCGTGTACTTAAATGATATTGATAATGAAAGGACTCAATAGCATAAATAATATAAGTTAAAGCATTAGGTGGTGCATATTATGAATTGGAGGACTTAATTGAATAAACGGCACAAAATGATGATAAGAATAGAATTATCCCAAATTGTTTAAGGACGGTGACCACCGCAATGATATGGAGGCGCCAAATTAGAGATGACAACTACCGGTCTATGATCTCTTGAAATTTCATTTGTAAACCATGATCTCTTCTCTCTTTTTTCTCTTCTTATATTTAACTTAAGTTTAAAACTTTACGATAATTTCCTTTTTCCGCTTTTTTATTAAAAGAAATGCCAAATCACTAGTCATATCCGTGTACTTAAATGGTGTCGATAATGAAAGGACTTCATAGCATAAGTAATACGAGTTAATAGATTAGGCCGTGCATATTGTGAATTGGAGGACTTAATTGAATAAACGGCACCAATTAGATGATAAAAACAGAATTATCCCGAAATTTTATCCAACAAACGCCCTCAACTTTCGCGGTCGTTTCCTCTCTCCGTCACCGTTAAAATCCCGTCAAAACAGTCGTCAACCCTCTCGTCTTCTATATAATCCGATGAAAGCACTTCCACTTATAAAACGAAATTCTTCATAGACTGACAACAGCACAGGACGAAAGTCACACACACAGACACTCTCATCATCGCTCGAGGGAGACTCCCCAGAACAACAAGAAACACCAAGATCTTCGGCTTCTCTATGTGGAGCTTCCGGTAATCACTCTCGCTCAACCAGTGTTTCTCTGTATGAGCTCCATCATCCTCGTACCTGGCTTGGCTTCTTGTATCATCTGTTTTTTGCCCGGTTGTTCCGTGAACTCAGGAGGAGAAAAGCCGAGTCGAAATGGGTCTGCGTTTCTTGTTTCGATCGATTCTTCTTCTTCTTTGGGGGTTATGTTTCTGGGGTTGAAGTATTTTCGTGGGGTGAAAGGTTTTCTTTCCTTTACCAGCAAGAGCTCCCAGGAACGCAAGTGGGAGAGACTAAAAATTTGGTTTTTATTTTTCCCCTGCTCTTTCGAATCTCTCTTCTCGATGGACAATAAGTACCTATTGCTGCTGTTGTTTAGATTAATACTATTTTATAATTCTAGTAGACATAGTCTTTTGTGGAATTGAGGCTTCTTCATGTGTTATGACTAGTGACTTGTCCCTTTAAATAGAGCAGTTCCTTTACAATTTATTTTGATGTTAAAACCATGCTCTGAAAAGCTTATTGGAACTAAGAGGCCCCGGAATTTGTCGGGCCCTTCAATATAGGAAGTGCTGATGTGAAATTCTTTACTATTCCTTTTTTTTTTGTGTGTGCATAAATTATGCTGATAAAAAGCCTTTAAAAGTTGCTTTTACTGCAAACATAGCATGTTTTTTTTTTATTCAAGAATTCATGAGTTCCACAACTACCAGTTTTGAATTGGCAATTTCGCAGAACATCATCTCTGTAAATGGTGTCTCTGAGGTAAAGTGCTCGTGTGTTGAATCAATCGGCGCTTATCTTTTCTTTGTCCTTGTATATTCTTGATGTCAATGATAGCATGGTTTTGTTTTTTCTGGTGTTCATACCCGTTTTCTGACATCGATTACCAATTGAAATTATTACAAGAATGGAAATTTTCTGGAATCATCTGTTCATCAGCGAAATCTTGTTTGTTGTCTACATGAATTGATTGAGAATTGTTGCTAGATGCACCATGACATTTTTGAACTCATACTATCAATGCGACGATAACCAAGTGTTGATATGTTTGGTCTGCTGCAGTTATTATACATCTTCACTCATGTCTCTGCCTCTCCTACCTTTCGCGTCTCTGTGCACAGATGTGTTGTTTTTTTTTTTTTGTCCTTTTTTTTTAGCCCAGGTTGGATCACTCTCTTTCCAAGCTTATTTTTATCACTTGAATAATGAGCTGTTTCCTGGATCAACTGCAGGCCAGTGCTTTTGCATATGGAGTTTGTCCCAGCAAAGTAATTCCAGATATGGGGCCGGCACCCGCTTTGCGAGCTCCATATTCCATAACTTTCTTATTCGTGACAAGTAATTGATGATTACCATATGGCCACCCAATGATAAACTCATAGCATGGAATTGCACCAGCTATTTGGATATGGTCTGACTGATGCTGGCTTCTGGTGCTCATCTTCTCACCCTACAGTTACATCAATACCTAACAGGTCATTAAAGTCCTTGAATTTTGATATTGGAAGTTCTCCTTGTTTGCCCTTCTCAAGTCAACTTGAAAGTGAGGCCCTACCTCCACCGAGAGACAATCTAGAGCAGCAGAGCTCCACAGAAAATCTTTCTATAAGCAGCGCTTCTTGTAACTACACCCTTGAAATCAACAGCAATCTCGCTTGTTCAAAATCCGACTTTTGCATTGACCCTCTTTCAGACCACCTTATGTCATGCTCTGATTTGACGTCATTGTCAGGGAGTTTGAATAGTAGCCCACGGATGAAATTTGCTGCAAAGGAATTAGAGCCCACTTTTGATGATGTAGTAACATCGCCATACGTTTCTTATTGGAAGGGTAGCATTCCACTTGCGCAGGGTCAAAGACCTAACAAGCGGAGCCAAGAGTGCTATAGGTTGCGGTCTAGTCAGCCTCAAGCATCTGTTGCTTTAAGACATAGGCAATTTAATGAAAATACTCTATTGGATAAATGGCACAAAGCAGTTGATGAATCGTTGGTACACAGTCCTCCAGAAGACAAGATAAGGCACTTGCTGATTGAGTGTGCAAAAGCCTTGTCAGAGAACAATACAGATGAATTCGATAAGTTGGTCAAGAAGGCTCGGACTGCGGTACCAATATGTGGAGGGCAAGTTTGGCGTCTAGGTGCTTACATGGTAGAAGGGCTCTTGGCAAGGAGGAAATCTTTGGGAACTCAGGTTTCCCGTGTCCTTAAATGTAAACAGCCACAAAGCAAAGACTGGCTCACCTACATGCATGTCTTGTATGAAATCTGCCCTTACTTGAAGTTTGGTTACATGGCAGCTAATGGAGCTATTGCGGAAGCTTGCAGAAACGAGGACCGCATCCACATAATAGACTTTCGAATTGCTCAGGGAACTCAATGGGTCACTCTGCTTCAGGCACTCGTGGCGAGGCCTGGTGGGGCCCCGCATGTACGGATCACAGGGATCGACGACCCTGTATCTAGATATGCCCGTCCGGTTGGATTGGAGGAAGTGGAGAGGAGGTTGGCTGGAATATCTGAGCAATTCAAGATTCCTGTGGAGTTCAATGGACTAAGTGTGTTTTCCCAGGATGTTACTAGAGACATGCTCGATATAAGGCCAGGGGAGGCTTTGGCCGTGAACTTTCCGCTGCAGCTCCACCGCACCCCAGATGAGAGTGTTGACACGAACAACCCAAGGGACGGGCTTTTGAGGATGGTGAAGTCTCTTTCGCCCAAAGTGATCACTTTAATCGAGCAAGAATCAAATACAAACACAAGCCCACTCCTCACGAGGTTCATTGAAACTCTAGATTACTACTCGGCGATGTTCGAGTCCATAGACATGGCGCTGCCAAGGGACGGAAATGATCAGATTAACACAGTGCGGCATTGCCTGGTGAGGGATATCATCAACATCATTGCCTGCGAGGGAAAGGAAAGGGTGGGGCGCCACGAACTCTTCGGCAAGTGGAGGTCGAGGTTGCAAATGGCTGGGTTTAGCCAATACCCATTGAGCGCTTATGTGAATTCCGTGATCAGGAGCCTGTTAAGGCATTACTCGGGAAATTTTACAGTGGAAGAGAAGGAAGGAGCCATGTTGTTGGGTTGGAAGCAGAGGAGCTTGATATCAGTTTCTGCTTGGCACTGATAAAAGGAAGTTCCATTTCTGTATCTTGACCTTTCGAGTCGACTAATCTATGAAGTCGCCTCGTATGTGCATCTGCAGAATGGCGGGAGTTATTCTGAGCGAGAGATACTGAGATTATCCAATCCATCTCTCGAGCTCGATAGATATAGAAGCTACATACAGTTTGATACTCGTACACTTAAACAGATACTGATGAAGTTTGTAACTTCGTATGTAGTTCAGGGGATGGACATGGAATGGCGTCATGCCCTGTCACTGCTTTGTAAACTGCATGTGTGGTCCAAGTCCAAGAAAATGAGCACAGCCACACTTTGTGGAAGTGCCTATTGGTTCAATTGCTAGTGGTGTTTAATTACTTTGTCTGTGGGATTTGAAGGCTTCATATATCCTTATTGGCTTGAGCGTGCTTTGTCATTAAGTCCACTATAATCAAACGACATACTTGATTAGTTTCGTGATTAAGGCTTTTTGACGTACGCGCGTGCTAATGGTGGCCTAAACAATTCAGTTAATAAAGTCTATAGAAGGATAATAGAAAGGAGAAAATATTAAGTGGTTTGCGAGTATTACATCACTAGCAAAAGTAAAAGTTTATGAAGACGAGTTTGTTTTACAAAATTGTCTATGATAATCTCTAGATTCTACTTGACAACTAACTCATAAATTTGCTCGACAATGTAAAGAAGAATTATATTTATGAGAAATTGTTCTTTTGGACAAAAGTTATTTTAAGGAAGTAAAATCTAAAAATAAAAAGAAAACATAATGGGAAAAGGAGGAAAGTGTTTAATTATGACAACTAGATTCTCAATAAAAATAGAAAAACAATAAAAAAGGAAAATAAATAAATTTGGGGTTACCACTCTAAATTGTAATTGAATGATTGATGGCAGTTTTGCAATTTTAGTAAAAAAATGAGATGAATTTAGTTATATAAGGGATAGATATGGCCCAACGCTAAAAACAAAAGAAGTAAAAATCTTATTTTTCTTCGTAGTCCTTTTCCATCCAGCCACGGCCTGCTTCTCCCTCCAGCCACCGTCTGCCCAGCCACCTGAGAATCCGGCTCCGCCGTCTCCATTGCACAAGCTGCTGCCACCTCCATCCTCGATGCCCACCGCCCCGCCGTGGCCACATGAGTTCTCTCCCTTCACCTTTGTTGCCACGCCTCCCTCGTGCCTCTAGATCTAGCATGGATGCTCCCGCCGGAGACTGCGAGCTTGACGGAAAAATAGGGGGAGTGGCTCGGCTTGAAGGAGACTGCACGGCCGTGACGACCGTGACCCTTGATGGAGCCGAACACAAAGACTGCCATATAAAACAAAGCCGAACTTCCAGATCTTGGAAGATCCCTTGACGAAGCCGGCTACAAAATCTGGGACGTAAGACCACAAATAGAGCCGAACTTCCAGATCTGGTAGCGATGGCGGCTTGTCAATGGTCGCGAGCCCTGATGGCGAGGTCGAGTTGCCATGGACGAGCCGCCGCGATGGGTAGCATTACGAACTCAAAACGCAAAAAGAAAAATAGAGGACATGCTCGGGAAGACGGAGCCGACAACGAAGACGATGGAGGCTATCAGCCTGGACGCGGCGCAGCGATTTAGGCTTTGTTTGGTAACGTTTTTGTTTCTATGTTCTTTTGTTCCTAGGAACAGATTTGGAATAAAAACCTATTTGGTAACTTTTTGTTCCCAAAAACTATTTCTGTTCTTGGAAACAGATTTAGAACAGAATTCAGAATCACTTTTGAAAAACAAGCTCACTTAAAAAAGAATAAACTTATTTTTCTTACTCTCACTCTTTCCACCGCCGCCTATGTGTCCACCGCTCGCCGCTGGCCACCGCCACCGCAAGCCACCGCCCCTGGCCACCTCTGCCACCAACAGTCGCCGCCCACCTCCGCTGCCCACCGCCCTTGGCCACCGCCATTGGCCACCTTTGTCGCCCACCGTGGCCGCCCACCTTCGCCACCCACCACCCCCGGCCACCTCCATCACCCTCGCTCATCGATAGAAATTTTATATAGTTACCAAACATATTTGTGTTCTTTTTCTAACGTCAGTAAGTGATATGATGCTCAAAACTATGAATGTTTAGATTGTTGGACCAGAATAGTCAATATATATTAATGGAGCGATTTTCTTCGAAATGCTGACTGTACCTGCTTTATCCGGCGCACTCAATTTATTACCATGTGATCCTCTAATTAAAGTAAAAACCAAATTAAGCTTTTTCCCCAATATAGAATCGCTTTCCCATTCGCCAGCTCACACCCATCCTGAGATCCAAAGAACAATTCCCCCTGGATGCTAACACCTCCCATCCAACGGCCAATAGAAACCCTACGGTCCCACGTGTCAATCATCCAATGATTAGCATCCGCGTCAACACACGTTGGAAAGACGAAGTAGTACACCATAAGTACATGTGTTGGGCAGCGAAAGCATCTCCCGCCGTGAGAATCCACCTAGAAAACCATACTCATGTCCTCCACAGCATCACCACCACCCTCCCATGATGACTCTCTCCACTCCCCCCTCCTCCCCCCTCCTCCTCCTCCTCCGGCCACAGTGGCAGGAGGCGAGGCCTGCGCCAAATCCGAACCCGACAAGATTTGCATCGACGGGATGCTCCAGAAGTACTGCGGCGAGTTCGGGCCGTGGCAGCTGAGGCACTTCGTGCTCACCAGCCTCGCGTGGTCCCTCGAGGCCTTCCACACCATGGTCATGATATTCGCGGACCGCGAGCCAGCCTGGCGGTGCACCGCAGCCGGACAAGGCTGCGACTGGGCGGCAACCGGGGTGTGCGGGCTGGACCGGGGCTCGTGGGAGTGGGCGGAGGGCGGCGGGAGCTCGACAGTGAGCGAGTGGGGGCTGGTTTGCGGGGAGAAGTACAAGGTAGGGTTGGTCCAGGCCTTGTTCTTTGGCGGGTGCATGATCGGTACGTCTCTCTTCTTATTTATCTTCTCAATCAATCCAGAGGTTACTCTAACGTTCTGCTTGTTAGATCTTATCTCCTTTTTTTTTTGTCTGCGTTTGTTGGACCTTATTACGTACCTGTGATATTTAATTGATTATTTCTAGCCTCAAGCAATATATGGACTATAACTTAATATTTTCCAGCTCTAGCCTCGAGCAACATATGGAATGTTATATATTTCTGATGAATTGCCCTTTTTGTTGTTTATTCATTTAAGGGTCGACTAATTTGTAGCCATACATTTCTCTTTAGCCTTTGTGTCTCTACTCTCGAGTCTCTCTTATCCGTCGTCCTCTTATCTTGTCGCTAAGTAGTTTGAATTTAATAGTGGGATGATGTTCGGAATCATTAGGGTTTGATGTGGACCAACAATCTTGATGCTTAGTATATCCCATGTCAATAGATAACTTACAAAACGACAAGACCCTTATTAAAATAGGAGACCCGTGTTTCCGGTTTCGACGAAAGTTGTCGAAGTGAGAATAGAAAAATTAATGGTTGGCACGACTAGGGCAGAGTGTTTATCTTTGACCATGGTATTAATTTTTTGTCTTTTGAATATTTTCTATGTCGACCCTAGAAAAGGAAATATGAGGATTTTTATCGACCACAACCTTTTTAATAGTATCATATTGTCGTTATGTCACAAGTTATTCTTTTTTGTCGTTTTGTTGGGTCCTTTTGCCGATTAGAAATCGTTGGATATTTGGATGAATGATGCGAGATCATGCTCTTGTTCTTTCTTCATGCATCCATCCTGTGTGCTTTATGTTTGTAGATTTTGACTGAATGTTATTTTTTTTTCACTTAAATTGCTAATTTTAGAGCAGAAGTTTTACTTGCTCTCGCGTTGGATTTCGTCGTTGAACTATTCAAATCAATAGGTGGGGGTGTCTCGACATTTTAATGGATGTGATTCACCCAAATTTTTTATTTTATTTTAATGGACGTCTTTTGTTTAGGGTCAGTGTCATCATCACTTCAAGTGGCAATTAGCAATAATTGAACAAAACAATGAGTAAATCTTTCTTAATTGCTTGTTTATCAGAGACTCTGCAACATTATTGCTAAATAAAACTACGTGTTTAAGGAGAGATAAGCGGTAGAATCCAAGAGAAGAGACGAATTTGTTTGTTGTGGAGAGTTTCTTTTCTTATTATTTATAATGTGAATAAATCTTTCGATGTAGGAAGCTAGAGGAGAATGCATTATGAAACTGCAGCAATCAGAAACATTACGCATTAGCTCGTTATCTATCTGCTTATCGAGACACTACAATTTCTAAGGGATTGAATACCTAGTCTAATAGCTTCTTATGACATATGTTGCAGGCGCCGGAACATTTGGCCATCTCTCGGACTCGTTCTTGGGAAGAAAAGGCTCTCTCACGGTGGTTTGTATCTTGAACGCCATCTTCGGTTGCTTGACGGCCCTCTCTCCGGATTACTGGACCTATTGTCTCCTCCGCTTCTTGACCGGATTCAGCACGGGCGGGGTTGGCCTATGCGCTTTCGTACTATCCACCGAGCCTATCGGCCCGAAGAAGCGCGGGGTGGCAGGAATGTCCACTTTCTACTTCTTCTCGTGCGGCATCGCTCTTCTCTCTGGCATCGCTTATCTGTTTCGCTCGTGGCGGGATCTCTACATCGCTTCCTCCATTCCTTCTGTGCTGTTTCTTGTGGGGGTCCTCCCTTTCATCTCGGAGTCCCCACGGTGGTATCTTGTTCGGGGGAAGATTGATGAGGCCATGAAGCTTATGCGAGCTATCGCCACAGCCAACAAGAAACACCTCCCCAATGGGGTCATCCTTGCACTTGATGAGGAAGTGAATGACAACTCGAACGACGGTCGATCCTGTAAAGATGAAATGGACACAAAGGACGTGATGATGGGGTCTCTCATCGATGTGGTGAAGTTACCTATCACTCGGATTCGCCTTATCTTGGCTGTGGCAATCAACTTCTTGTGTTCGGTCGTGTACTATGGCATTAGCCTAAACGTCGTCAATCTCCAGACGAACCTTTACCTTAATGTGTTCCTCAATGGAGTGGCAGAAATGCCGGCCTTTACAATAACGGCGCTCCTGCTCGATAAGTTCGGGAGGAAGCCATTGGCGATTGGAACACAGTGGTTCAGTGGATTCTTCTGTCTTATCGGGTGCTTGGTGATGATACAAGGGGTATGGAAAGTGGCGAGGATAGCGTGCGGAATCCTTGGGATTTTCGGCGTGGCCGGCACGTATAATTTACTCTTTATCTACACGGCCGAGCTGTTTCCGACCGTGGTGAGGAATGCGGCTCTTGGCTGTGGAGCTCAGGCAGCACAAATGGGTGCGATTTTGGCGCCTTTCGTGGTGGTCTTAGGAGGTGGCTTCCCATTTGCGGTCTTTGCGGTTTGTGCAATTCTGGGAGGGATACTAGCATTTTACCTCCCGGAGACACTAAATCGGCCTCTGTACGATACAATGGCCGGAATGGAAGGTGGGGAGAGTGCGTGAAGGAACTCAATTCTCTTACTTTAAACTAAACTCGATTAATGTAGACTTAAATAACTGTTCTTGATGATAGGATCTTCCTTTTATCTTTTCATTTTTTTTTTACTTCCTTTGTACAAGAATTGAAGGGTCACGTAGATTACAGCAGCATTGACTACAGGAACACATGACCACTTGCTTCTTCTTCTTTCCTGGCTATGTCTTTAGGACATGAGAGAGTAGGATGACAGAATCTTTCTCTTAAACAAAGAGAAAATGTTTGCGAGAGTACATCTTTCAAATCACTCATGTTGCCTTAAAGCAGTGGCCATCACACGATGAGAAGCCATTATATTGACCTTCGACTCATATAGTGTTTTCAGATCAAGGCATTCAACTCCGAATAAATATACTATCAGTTTCACTTGACACGAGGGTAATTAGGCTATGTCGTTCATGGCAACACTTGGTCAAGCTTTTGATGCAGAGATTTACAAGGGATCAGAATTACTAAACCCTACTATCGATATGTTGAAAAGAAAACATATATGTCTAGCCATGCCGCCTTTATGCAGGAGCATCGACCTCTTTTTGAAATAAAAGGTTGAGTTTACCGCAAGACTAGTGCTTAAGGGACTACCCTCACTAGGTGACTCAACCAACTCTATCCTGAATATATTACATCTCTTAGGCGAGGAGAAGTTTTCTGCTTTTCATCCCTGTACTTTCACACGTTTCCTAATCAAAGTTTATCGTACTTATAACTTTTCTAATCAAGTCATTTTAGTTTCACAGTGTTTTCTAATCAAGTCTCCTGGCACCAAATCCGATCAAATTTAGCCGACGTGGCTGTCGGACGATATCAAAGTATGATGGGGATAAAACATGTGGATACCTATGTGGAGGTGGATGGAAAATTATAGTCACCGTAGATGTCGGAGTCGATGCAGATAAAATTCTGCTAATGCAAACGGCCACATGGACGTATACATTAAGAAAATATTATCCTCTCGCACTGTGACGTCATCCATGGCCATGTTAGTTGCGATTTGTCCGAATTTGATATCGGAGGGACTTAATTAGAAAATTTATGAAAGTAAAATGATTTAATTAGACCAGTAAAAGTATATGAATTTTAATAAAGCGTAAAAGTATAAAAATGAAAAGTAGAATTTTTTGATAAAACTAGGTAGAATCTTGTGAGTATTGGCATGAGCATAGGCCCCACCAGTTTTTTGAAATAAAAGGCCGGGTTTACCGCAAGACCACTGCTCGAAAATTTTATGCTTTTCGTCTCTGTTCTTTCACGCTTTTTCTATACGTTCTTATACTTTAATATGTTTATCAAGTCCTTCTACTTTCATAACTTTTTTAATCAACTCCCCCAACACCAAATCCGACCAAATTCAGCTGACAAGGCCATCGAACGACACCAAAGTATGATGATAAAATATGCGGATGCCCACATGGACGTTGGTGGGAAAATATAGCCATGTAGACGATGTCAAAGCTTGATGTGTATAAAATTTAGCCAATGCAAGCACCCACGTGGATGTCCACATTAAAAAAAAAATTATCCACATCATACTATGACGTCGTTGGAGGCCACTTCAGCTAGATGTGAATGGATTTGATATCGGAGAGACTTAATTAGAAAGTTTGTAAAAGTAGAATGGCTTAATCAGATAAGTTAAAACTACAAGGATTAGAAAAAGGGTAACAGTAAGAGGCGAAACATAGAAATTTTCCGTCAGACAGACAAGATGTTATTAATGGAAGTAAACATTATGTTATGTAGAATCATCATTTTAACAAAGGAATCATAAGTTGAGCCATGTCAATGGAAATAGACATTCAA
>BCNH02000006.1:2104122-2120243 GCA_001662345.2 Metrosideros polymorpha var. glaberrima
ATCAAGCAGGGGGAGCTGCAGAGGAATGCACCTGAGGTGAGGACATCCTTTCACACCAGTGCATTGAAAAGGGAATGGAAACTCATGGTGCCATCACATAAGCTCCTAAGTTCCGGTAGATTCCATGTAGTCAGGTCAGTTAAATTTGGGAAGGAGTGCCTCATGTTCGCAACTGTGCCTATTGTAGGCAACGATCCGGTCTGACGAGCGCGATATCTCAATGAGTTAATCTAGGGATGTTGCACCTACCATAGCCTCTATGGCCTATCATCTTTGACTTTTATATGTTGGGGGAAAGGGAGGAGGAGCAACATGTCATGCGTCAGCATCACCCCCTTTATGCATCTTGTCATTGAAAGAGATTTAAGAAGACAAAGTCGCACTGCTTGGCAAATGGCCCACCTATTATCTCCTCTAATTTCTGACACTCACATATTTGAATGTTCTTCAGATGTCGAAGGCGAGTGGTCAGCCACTCCCATTCCCCCACTCTCTTCATTCCAAGACACTTGTGCACAAAAATCTCTTCGAGACTAGGTGCCACTAGATTAATCTCCTCTATTTCCTCCGAGCCCTTGATGTTTAACCATGGAAGACGTGGAAGCCCCTGCCCCTCCTCCAAGAGATGCTTCAATTTGGAACACCCAGTGATAGTTTCCACATGTGAGGAAAGTGGACAGCACCCAGCTGCTCGTCCAGCTTCTTCCATACCTCTACAGTCAGCTCCTCTAGATTCTCCGGTGGGTCTACCTCGCTCAAACTTATCATCCCACCGGACCATCCTACTTTCGGTGCTTGCACATTTTTCGGAAGTACAATGCAGCCAACCCCATCGATTTCGCGGTATTGTCACAACTTTCAGTGATTATATACCACTTGTAATCACCTAAGAAGTGTCGCAATAGTTTGTTATCATGAAAAGAAGTTATTGTTGGGTATACAAATAATTGATTTCTGGACTTAAAAAGAAGCGATTGTTGACATGAAAAGAAGTGATATTTAATCATGAAAGGTGGCGATGTTGGGTATAAAGTACCTATTCCCAAGAGATGTATCGATTAATTGTCTGTAAATAGAATCAAATTATACATGTTCATCACAACTATTCAAAAACAACTTTTTCTTCTTCATAACTTTCTCTTCTTCACAACATTCTCTCTTCTTCTCTTTTCACACACAAGTTTGACGACATAGTCAGGATGAAATTCCGAGAGCAAAATTGAATAATTGCTAAACTCGTTTCTCTGAGACTTTAGTGTATATCCTAGAGGTATATTTGTTTAATTACGGCAGAAACAATAGTTGAGGCAAATAATACATGATCGTCGTCACTCATCAATGCATCAAAAAACTATAAACTACTACTCTATTTTCATCAGCAATCAAGTTTTCCCAACACTTTTTGCTCAAGTATGAAACCGTGGAGTGATCTCAATCACTCTCCAATCGTTTGAAGTTTGGCAATATCGATCGAACTGGTTTCTCATCAATATTGATAAAAGGTGACTTCACAGCAAGATTTAGTGCTTCAGAATTACCATCACCAGGTGGTACAACTAACTCTAAACTAGGTATGCAGAAAGCCATATCTCTTAGCAAAAAGGATGCATGTAGATAACGAAAAATATGGATTTAGTGGAAAAAACACAATGATAGATCATCACATATTGACAAATCATATGTTAAGTCGATCGATGTCAAAGTATATTTGAAAGAAAAGAAATCGGCAATTGGCTTAGATGGCATAAGAATTTGTTTGTCTCCTTATGATCTTGGGCTACGTTTGGTCGTCCGGATTTTTTGTCAAGATATGACTAGATAGGATAGGATAAGAAATCCTGGGATTTTGTTATATCCTATCTACTGTTTGGTGAATGACGAATTTAAAGTCGGATATATAACTAGACATCTTGGGAATGAACAAGTTAATGCTACTTTTTAAAATTTTCTTTCGTCAAAATAGTTGCCTGTGAGGCTTTGGTGGCGGTGGCGACGAGGTGGTTAGGGGGAGAGAATTATAGTTAGAAGTGGTTAGCCAATGGTGCCACCATCGGTCGCCAGCGGTGGTGGCCGGTGGCCGATGGTGGCGACGAGCGGCCAACAGTGGCTGTGGGAATGGGCGACAATGGAGGGTAGCGGCGAGAAGGTTAGGAGGAGAGAATTCTGGTTAGAAACAGCTTGCCGGCGACGGGCGGCCGGCGGTGGCAACGAGTAGCCAGCGGCGGGGGTGGGTGGCGGCGACGGGGGTGGGTGACGACGATGGGTGGCGACGAGGGCGATGGCAGAGGGTGGCAGCAAGGAGGTTGGAGGGAGAAAAAAAGAAGTGAAATCATATCCCACCTTATCCCACCTCCCCCCTAGGATAAATTTATCCCTCCCTTATATCCCCTCTATGTCCTCTCTATATCCCCCTTTATCATATCTTAGACACCTACCAAACACATGATAGAATATAACATATCATATCATGCCTTTTATCTTGACGACCAAACGCAGAAGGTTCAAGCCTTGTTGGGAGTACTCCATAAGTCAAAAATCAATTTGAATGCACCGGGCGGATATGGGAGAGTGCGCCCTTCAAATCGTTAAAGAAGGGAGGTGGACTAGTTGAGATGCACAAAAGTTAGCTTGAATAACCAATTGACCGCTAACATAAAAAAAAAAAAAAGGCCCGTACAACACCAAAACATTGGAAGAATGTCATTCTAAACTTGAACAATTCGTCATGCTGTTGTAGGTAATCTGGTGAAAATGTTGAGGCTAGAGAGAGGATGTGTTCAAGCAACAAAGACAAACAAGTGCATTCAAGTGGGGGTGAGAGAAATAGAAAGAGAAATGTCTAACAAGTTTGAGATGAGGGATGATAAAAACTGACAAATACAGAAACAGAGAAGGTTACTTTAGATAAGGAAAAGAAGGCATCGATTAAGCACCATTCAAGCAGGATGACCTAGCAATGGTGTTAACTCCACCAGCGTTAGAAGGATTCATCCTCAGTCTCGTTGTCCGAAGACATTCATCCTCGCCAGTGCTATCAGAAAATGATTCTTCACCAGACTGTCTCGGCTAAAAGCCCGTGCATTCCTGAGAATTCACACCGATCAGACATGAAATCCTCTTTTTTTCTCAGGAATCACAACACATGTTGCTAATTATACAACACATTTAATCCTCTCTCTGTTTTTTTCCAAGAACCAACCATACATAATTATACAACTTGCAAAATAACACTTGTTCAAACCAAATCATCTATACACAGACCAAAAAGAAAAAAATAAAGACCAAATCATCTGTACAACGAGCCTCTGTATACAGGCAGGGAAAGGAGACCCAACTACGCCTAATAAGACCCAGTATCAAGATTTGAACTTCAAACACATAACAAATCCATTTTGCATTGAACTGTAATATGGAGGTAAAAATATGATCTAACAGATGTTGTTTACGTGTATGTGATGGAAGAAAAGTCTCTTCAAATCTCGGGCATTAAGGAATAAAACACAAAAATAAGGCTCTGTTCGTTTCGCGGAAAACAATTTCCCGAAAAATATTTTTCAAAATTTCCGGAGCTTGGGGGCGAAAAATCAATGAGTCAAGGAAAAAATTTTCCAGCCACGGAAAAAACACACACGTTATCAAGCATTTCAGGAGCGGCCAAAAAAATAATAAAGCATCTCAGGACTTGACAACTACAAACACACCAACCCTTTTTACTTATACACAAGTAATACTTCTGCAAGACACGCCAACACGTTTAGGCTCTGTTTGGTAACGTTTCTGTTTCTCTGTTCTTTTGTTCTTGGGAGCAAATTTGAAACAGAAATCTATTTGGTAATTTTTTGTTCCAAAAAACTAATTTTGTTCCCAAGAATAGAAACAAAAAGTAAAAAAAATTTGCTTTTTTGTTCCTGGGAACAAAAAAAAATTAACTTCTTTCTTTCACTCTCACTCTTTCTCACCACTCTTTCCACCGCCGGTTGTTGCCCACAAGTCCATCGCTCGTCGCCGGCCACCACCATCACCGGCCACCCGCTGCAACCGCCACCCACAACCGCCTGACAACGGCCACCACCCCCGCCGCCGCCATTGCCCAACATCAGCCACCACCTTTGACCACCATCGCCATTGTTGCACCACCATCGGCCACCACTGTCGCCACCGCCCACCATCTCTACTGCCCACAACCACCTAACACCGACCACCACCCCCACCACTGCCATCGCCCAACACCGGCTAGCACTTCTGGTTGTCGGCCGCCACCACTGCCAGCAACTACCTCCACTGGCCACCACTGCCACCACTCGATACTACCCGCACTGGCCATCACCGCCGCTGCTGCCCATCACCTTCACCACCCACAATTGCTCGACACCGACCACCACCCCCATTGCCACCATAGCCCAACACTGGCCACCACCACTGCCGCCGCCACGGACCACCATCGCCGCCAACTGCCGCCATCTCTCGATACCGCCCAACATTGGCCACTACTGCCTCCATTGACATTTTTTATAATTAAAATGAAAAAAAATTGAGAATAGAAATTTTTAGGGTCGTACCAAACACACTTGTGTTCCTTTCCTATTCCAAGAATAGAAATTACCAAACGCGTTCCTTTGCTTAGAAACTGTTCTTCGGAATAGAAATAGAAAAAACCATTTCTGAACAGAAATTGTTCCCGGGAGCAAAAACGTTACCAAATGCACCCTTAGTTTCTGTCCGGTATTTCCATTTTCGAAAGATCAGCCTCGAAAGATTTCACAAGTTTCTAAAGAAATCTGACACCTCATTTCTTTTTCGCTTTAAAAAAATCGAGAAATTAGAGACTTATTCGGCTAATCAAACCTAATCAAATTAAATAGAAAAAAAAATGTAAACAAGATTAGAGACTTCTCTGGCCAATCGAACTCGATCAAAAATAAATTTAAAGCAACTTACCATGTGCAAATATGCAATTGGAAAAACAAAGTCCAGGAAAAGTATTCATGAGAAAGGCTAATTTACATAGGTTTAATTTTTGGTTAAAGTATAGTGATTCATTTTGTTATCTCTACATTGTTTGACATATAACAATTTGTATATAAGTCTCTACGAAATATTTGTATACTTAGGCTTCGTAAAAATGAATGATATTAAAAACATTCTCTTAAAATTGATAACTTGTATCGCTCTAAATAATTAGTCAATAAACAATGTTTTCTTGTAAGCGACATGAGCAATCGTTTTTAGGAAAATAATTTTTCAATCATCCATTTTTCGCGAAATAAAACGGAGCCTTGAAATCGCGCTTTTAGTAAAGGCAAGGCGTGAGAATCATCCTTTAAAATGTAACAAGACTGCCTCGGCCCAAACAAGAAAAAAAATAAAAATAGAGCAGCAAATTGCCATTAGCCTATCATTACTCATTCGAAGTTAAGGGAGCGTGACAGCAAGTATTTCTTTTTTTCCTCCTCTAATTTTTGAACAACGCCATACTGAGTAAGTTTCAATAATGACAATAATAATAATAATAATATAAACATTTATGCGATACTTTCAAGCTGCAGTGAAAAGTCATTTACCAGGGGGGCAGGAGGACTTACGTCATGAAACCGGAGGAAGGGTCCAAGTGAAGAAGGGGCGAGGTGATGGTCCCACTCCAGCGACTCCCATGTCTGCCGATTGTCTATCTTAATCTGTCGGAGAGAAGGCGGAGGATATGGGCGGCCATCGTCGAGCAGCGGCAGCTGCAGAGGAATGCTCTTGAGCTTAGGACATGCTTGCACATTAATCCACTCGATGGAATTGAATTTGAAACTCGTGGTATCATTACATACGCTCCTCAAATCCGGAAGATGCTTTAGTTCCAGCCAAGTTAACTTCGGGAAGGAGGAGGAGGAGGAGGAGGGCGTGATGGCGCCCACGTTGCGTATTATCACCTCTACGCCCTTGCAGCCCCGGACTATTATCGTCTGGAGGAGAGGGAGGTGGAGCGACATGTCGCACGACAGCAGCTTCCTCTTCAAGTTGTTGCATCCTTCTATATGGAGATGTCGAAGGCAAGTGGGACCGCGCGGTAAGGGCCCTGCTATTATCTCCTCTAGCTTCTCACAGTTACTTACGTAAATCGAATCCAGATTTGGAAGGCGAGTAGTCAGCCACTCCCATTCCACCACTCTCTTCATTTCAGGACACCCGTGCACAGAAATGCATTGGAGACATCGTGGAAGCCCCTGCTCCTCCACCACGAGACGCTTCAGTTTGGAACACCAACTGATCCTCAGTGTATGCAAGTGAGGGAAGTGGACAGCATCCAGCTCCTCCAACTTCTCCCATGCCACTATGTTCAGCTCCCACAGATTCTCAAGTGGGCCTACCTCCCACAAACTTGTCATCCCACCACACCTACTTACTTCCAGGACTACCACATTTTCCGGAATCAGAGCGATGCCATCCCCACCAATTCTTCCATCTCCCATTGCCGCGATGCTGTCACAGCTTTGGATGATTATATGCCTCTCGTAATCACTCATAAGGAATTCCTCTATTGATTCATTCAACGCACGCATTGAACATTGCGCACGCATTGAACGTTTCCACATTTCGAACACAGCAACAGAGCGCTTCCACCTTCCTTAATTCTGTCTCTTCCCCTGCCCTCACCTCTTGAATTGCAAGATATTGCAAGTTCACCAGCTTCCTCAACACTCCTTCTGGTAACGTCTGGATCATTGTGCCAAATAGGTTGAGGTGCCACAGCTTTACCAACATTTCCATCCCCTCTGGCACTTCTTTAAGACCACGACACCCATTCAGGTCCAACTTTCTTAGGGATTTTAATTTTCGTACACAAGGTATACGACGTAATTCCTCACACGCTTGGAGTAACAGTGCTTCCAAGCTCTCCAAGTGAGAGATGGGGTCTGGTAATTCCTTGATTTTGGTGTAGCTGAGATCCAGAAACTTCAGCCCATTTAGATGCCTGAAGAAAGATCCATTGATAAATCTCATGCAATTCCCATCCAACCACAGGCTCGTAAGTTTAGGACAATTTGGTGATATGCCGTCTGGAATTCTTCTATACGGTTGCCGGCTAAAAAGACTTCCTCTAGATGATCGGTCCAGAGTTCTTCCTTTGGAATTTCTTTCAATCTCTTGCGATCCTTGACCATGTGAGTTGTGCTTGTCACTATTTGCAATGTCATGTCCCTTATCATGGGGTGCACATGCACTTCGCTGCAGTCATCTTCCCATACCAACAGGCAAGCATTTGCGAGTTTTCCCAAAATGGTGTAACCCTGATCGTACAGTTCTTGTTGGGTGGTAATTTCACCTAACAAACCCTGATCCATTAGAGACTCTACCAAACCTTCTTTAAAAAATATAGTGTATGCTTCACAACGAGCTATTAAATGCAGGAAACACTGTTGTACTTGATGATCACCCAAGTTCATGTAACTGAGTTTCAGTCTCTTGAACACGTCGAGTTCCATCCTCGAGTCTTCTAAGTTTCGCAACATGCCTTTCCATTCGTGCACTTTCTCTACTCCCCTCATGCGAGTTGCAATCTCAATGATTCTAAGTGGCAGACCACCACACTTCTTAAGTATAGACCTTGCAATTCGTTCAACTTCCGAAGGGAGTTCTCCTGCAAAGCAAAGTGTCTTTGAAAATAACCTCCAAGAATCTTCCTTATCAAGAAGTTCTATTTTGATTTTCTTTTGGCATAGCATCAAACGACACACGTCTAGTGATCGAGTTGTCAGTACCAACGTAAGGACGCCATTTTCAACTGGAATTCCCACATCATCAATTTCGAAGTGCATCCACAGGCCATCTAAAATTAAGATAGATCTCTTCTTCTTCAGATGTCTATTCAATATGCATGCCCTCCTCTTCACGTCCATTTCCTTTGAGAAATTGTCTAGTCCGACTGCACTGGCAATCTTGTCTTGTAGTTCATACACGCTGAACTCCTGTGGGACAGTGACCCAAAATACATCATCGAAGGCAGGATTCTCAAGGAGTACTCTATTATGGACATGCATTAAAATGGCCGACTTGCCAACTCCCCCCATTCCATAAAGGCCGACGATGGAAATCTCATCCTCCATCACATAGTCACTAATCTGTTTGATTTTATTCTCACTTTCTTGGCCTACTAGCTTTGTTGTTAACAAGGGCGAACTTTTCCTACATCCTGCAGCACATGTTGTCGACCCTTTTCGGAAGCTACCGTGGCCTGGAATTTCTTCAACTTCTTTGCTCAAGGCATCCACTCGCGCCACTTTTTGCGGAGAAAGAGATGCAAGAGATCTGCCTTCTCGAAATGCCTGCACCATACTCCAATATTCCTCTTTTATCTTGTTCGCTTTCCTACACCATGTCTCCAACTCACCCGTGTCTGCTTCTCCGCTGCTTATTTCTTCCAACTTTCTTTTCAAAGCTGGCATATTCTCATCGACAAGCCCACGAGTATATGATTGACTATCCACGAGTGCATCATCTGTCCTTGCATCTTATACAAAAGAAATACTTATTGTATTTAAACAAAACGAAGATTTATGAAAAGAAGAACTAAGCAATTATGTGGTAATGAAATTGGATAAAGGACTAAGGGTGTAAATAAAAGGATCAAGGATCGAGGTGTAATTATGCATGAGCTTTGACATATGGTGAATTTGAAGTTGCACATACCTTGGGGAACCTCTATATTGGATCTTCCCCCTTCTGCATTCAGTGGGGTTGAAGGTAAGAATCAGCAGCTTGAGATTGAGGGGGTTGTTGCCAGAATGAGAAGTCCCTCTGTGGGATCTTGTTTTGAGCAGGAAGAGACTGATTGGCCAAATTCATCTCAGGCAATGGAAGAAAGGCCGATGAACTCGCACCTACGGTGCTTAGGACATCAGAGCTCAGGTGCGGCACAGCAGCCACTAATGTTTCTCTCCAAGAATCTTCATTGCTCACTGTCACGGGCTGATGCGAACCCTCCTCAGCATTGCCTTGTCCGATGCTGGATTCCACCGCTGTTTTATCCTTCAATGCTTTTAGAGCTTCTGATCTCACTCCGGCATCGACGTCCTTGCAGCCATGAATCCCATATCCTCCAACTCCGGCAAAGTGGGCCTTGATCCTGGTCTCGCTTCCGGCATACTGATTCCCGCAGAAGTTACAGTGCCACATCTTGTCAGGCATAAACTTTGCATGCTCCCGAAAGGGGTCCATCTGTCTGGGCCTGTAAGATATTTGATTAATTTTGGACTTGCGAATAGGGTCAACGTCTTCGTGAATCCCCATTCTATAGAATAAGGCCCTGCTACAGTGACCCCAACCAACCTCATTGCTAGCCAAATTCTCTTTCCATTCGCACACAAAGGAAACATGTTTGGTTGGGTTCTGGATCTTTTGCTCTTTGGACTTATGACTACTTTTTGTTGTTTCTAACGTTTTCCTTTTCTGTTCAGTGTTCATGATTGTCGCGACCTGGCCATGTCTCCGAGCCGAGATCCTCAGGAAAAGGGACTCGAACGAAACAGTTAATGTACTTACCGTAAATGCCGGGATTCGGGAACGAGCAGCCGCGAGAAGGACGCTGCCGGCTGGGGTTCGTCGGACGGTGGTGGTGGCCGGCTGGTTGGGCGAGGTCGAGGAAGCCGACGGAGGGCGTGTGGCCGGAGAAAGGGAGAACCTAGAGGGAAAGATAAAAGAGCGAGACCAGGATCTTTTTGTCCTTTTGTAGCCGCCAGCCGCTTTCAACAAGTAGGGTCAAAGAATAAGTTATCTCTTCTCTAGGGTTTTGTGCCATTGTGACAAGTGGCAGGCTGTCAATGGTGAGTATTCGGGCCCACGAGGATGCGCTCTGAATAGCTCTCCGCCTTTAATTTATGATATATCATTTTTATCGTATTTGGGATTTCTAAATTTCGATACCCATAAATCAAATATCTAAAAAAGGATTAGAAACCAATGAAATACTAATTTTTCGATCGAAGGCTAAAACTTTTGGTTTGACAAAAAGGTCAACCTTTGGCCATTTTCACCGCAACTCAAAATCTAAAGTCTTAATTGTATGCGTCTACGCTAAATTGAATCCTATATGCAATCAAGGTATCGAGTACACTAATCTAATCTTTCTTTTTGGGTCAAGAAACGAGTTACGCCGTAATTTTTTAATTCTAGAACTCTAAGCACAAACGCCATGATATCACTGCTACAAATTGATTGTATCATATGTCAATTCTACAAATTAATTGTATCATCACTGTTGCATGAGTCACTTTTCACCTCAATACCACAAGCTCCATTCACAAAAGTATGTGAATACAGGATAATTCAATCCGTGACACTAGCCTATTGCCTTTATTGGACCGAGGTGGATTGACCCTCTTGATGCGTAGATTTGGCATCACAATCACATAAACGGGCAAAAAATATATGAGGGGGATTGTATGATCCCTCAAGGCACCGTTCTTGAGAGAGTTGGCGTTTGTCGAATTATGACAGAGTAGAACTTACCCATTGATTGAAAACGTGGAAGTTTTATTAATACTTTCAATAAGACTCATGACAAAAAGTGTGTGATTGCAATAGGATTATGACCGAGGAATCAACCCCTTAAAAGGACCATACAAGCTCCCATTAAGAATCAGGATTAAATTTGTTTGCTAAGTCAAGAGATAGATTTCCTATTGGGTGGTTAGAAGATTTTGCTAATGGAAGTAGCTAATTACGTATTGTCGCATCACTAAGTAAATCAATTTATTAGGTAAATCTCAGTATTTCTAACATTGTTCAAGCAATTAGGGGTGGGGTTGCGTTGACCCTGCTTAACTATACTTGACCCTATATGTGAAGATTTTTTTTCCTTTTTTTTTTGCATGAATTATAGTTGGGAATTAGGAATGTGCATAACTACAAAGCATTCGGTCTTGCCTTCCAATATATGTATAATTTCCTAAAGAAATATTCGACTGATATAACTTTCAAGAGATGTGATTTTTTTTTATGTAAAAGTAAAGTTGGATGGTGTCAAGTTAAAAGTCAGAGTTTTGTGTCATAAGTGTTTTTCTGGGTAACTGTTCACTTTCACACTCACATATTGGTCATTTCCTTTGCGAAGTCTCGACCCTGATTCGCGCCTATGTATTTTAATTGTCGACACTCTTCAGAAGTTGTTCTTAGTTTCAAGCCAGATCCAGAAGGACTGTCTGTCATGCACTGCCTTCTGGCTTAGCGCTTACCAACTCGATCATCTGCATCATTTTCCGGCAAAACTAAGCTGTTTCCGCAGCAATGTTTAAGCTATGAACAAATCCTTGATTTGCAGTGGAAGAATGGCGGCTGCTGTAAAAGAAGGGGATTGAGGTGCAATTCTGTGCTTATTTTTCTTTCCTTGATCACCTCTTGTAAGATAAGGGGTCGATGCCCCTCAACCATGGGCCGACGTCTTGTGGCCTTGTCATTGATATGGGAGGGATAAAAAGAACCCACCAAGCAAACAAGTAGAATGCTATGATGCTACCTAGTTTCGTAAGACTGAGGAGGAAGGGAGAAAAAGGTTTATCTGATCCTAAATCCATTGTGCAAACATATTTCAATCATTGAAAAATTATGTGTTGCAATGTCCTCATTCTATTAAAGAAAAAGTATATTGCAGATGTTAATTTACCTTTAGACAGGACTGTGCATACGGTTGCCGCCCACTTTGACTTGCACAATTGCAAGTCTTTGTCCTGTTCTCGCCAGTAACTATATTTTGTTCCTTGCACAACTCAGCCAGACCACCATCAACTTCTCCCCCATTTTCTCGTTCCTTTCGTTCTTTATCAGTAGGTGCCTTTGTTTCTGTCGGCCTATGGCAAATAGTATGAGAGCAAAATCCCTTTAGTAGATGGGTGATTCGAGAAAAATCTGTGGTATACCCGATCCTATGAAGGCAGAGAGTGATCATTGGGGCTAAGAGGATTCAGACAAGGTGTGAATCTCGCTAGCTTCTATGATGGCAATGGGGGCACATGAAGGAATCGAATTGCTCACTGATTAGGTAAAACGTTCCTGGATCAATGGGTGAATCATATGAGGAGGTCTGCTATCACGTTTTCAATGAGGGGAAAGACCCTCATTGGTTTGCCGAGATCAGGAGAGGCCTAGTAGGCGAAAGAAGGTGCTGCTGAGTGAGTGCAATTGGCTACTGATTCCAAACTTGTCAGGGAGAGCACAAGTGACCAAATATGCGTGAATGGCTTTGGCCACTAAAGTTACCTATGGAGTGGAGTGGTCTGTTCTGTCGGGACTTACATTCTGTTGGGCATATGTACGTCCCGACAGAGTGGCTTGATGGTATCAGAGTGACATAGGGAAGCCATAAGGTAGCCTGGAACGAGAACAAAGGCAAGTGAGAAGTAAGGAAGACAAACCGAGCAAGATGACATGGTAATGGTGATAACTTTGATGTCCATTGCCGTCAGAAGACAATTCATCCTCAGCTGATCGTCCGCTGCTTCATCAGTCTAGGTGTAGAACGATTAAATTTGTTAGTCATTTGCAAAGTAGTACCACATGACTATTAATGAGAAATCTATTAACAAATGTATGGCGATGCATTTCGAGAGAGCTTACAAAAACATGATCTGTGGCCCCTTCCCGAAATCTCAGCCTTCAAAGCTTTCAAAAGAACCTAAAGAAAACAATAGAAAGAAATTAGAGACTTCTTTTGCTAATCAAAATAAAGAGAAAGAACGTATACAATCTGAAGAAATTAGAGACTTCTCTAGGCAATCGAACTTGATCAAACTTAACAGAAAGAAATTCAACACATGCAAATACGCAATTGGAAGTCCAAGAGAAGTATCCGTTTTTAAATCTCCGTTTGTTTCGTTAAAAATGAATGATTTGAAAAATGTTTTCTTACAAAATGATCGCTTGTATTGCTCCAAATAATTAGTCAACGATTATATTTATGAGATATTTTTCAATTAATTCATTTTCCATGAAACAAACGCACCCTAAAAACGAGAAAGTCTAATTTACATTGGTTTAATTTTTTGATTACAATACATCGATTAATTTAAAAATGAAAAAGGAGTTCGGAATTGAAAATAGAAGTATTGGAATAGGTAAAAGGGAAAAGGCAACAAAAAGAAAAGGGAAAAAAAGCATTTGACATGCTCTGTTAAACTCTCCCAACTAATAAAGTAGCATTTAAGAATTGACTCGCTTAAGTGTTAGAATATTGCCATTATTATTCTTTTAAAGTGAAGGGATTGCTCCTTTTTTTTTAACCTTAATTTTGGAACAACGCCATGGCAGCTTAATTTCAATAATAATATAACCATTTTGATATACTTTCAAGTTGTAATAAAAGTTGTGCGCACTGGGCCTAAAGTTGAAAACAAGGGGATTTCACCGTACCTTGAGAGATCGATCCTTAGATGGAGAGAATAAAAGAAATGTAAAATTTGTGGGTGACTCACAAATTAAAACTGACGAAGGGTTCAAGTGAGGAATGGTAGGGATGGTCCGACTCCAGCATTTGCCACGTCTCCTGCTCTATCCAAATACATGGAGAAGGGAGCCTGCTGTCAAGCTGGGGCAGCTGCAGAGGAATCCTCTTCAGATTCGGACATTTTGTTATAAAAATCTGCGGGAGGGAATCGCAACTCACGGTCCCATCACATATGCTCTTCAGTTCCGGAAGATTCTGTAGAATCAGGTCTGTCAACTTTGGGAAGGAGGAGTGCGTCATGTTGCTGTTGGGAACAGCACCTATTATCACCTCTATGCTTCTGCAGTGTCGAACTGTAATCTCTCGAAGGGAAGGGAGGTGGAGCAACATGTCATGCGTCATCAGCTCCCTCTTCAGGTTGTTGCATCCACTTATTTCAAGAGATGTAAGACGACAAGTGGCACCGCTTGGCAATCGCCCACCTATTATCTCCTCTAACTTCTCGCAATTTCCTATGTCAATGGACTCCAGATTTGGAAGGTGAGTGGCCAGCCACTCCCATTCCACCACTCTCTTCATTTCACGACACTTCTCCACAACAATATCTTCGAGAACAGGTGCCGCTATATTAATCCCCTCTAGTTCCTCTAAGCCCACGATAGACAACGATCGTAGACACGGAAGCCACTGCCCCTCCTTCCAGAGATGCTTCAGTTTGGAACACCCCGTGATTGTCAGACTCTGTAGTTGAGGGAAGTGGACAGCACCCAGCTCCTCCAACTTCTCCCATTCCATTATCTCCAGCTCCTCCTGATTATGAAGTGGGCCTACCTCGCACAAACTTGTCACCCCATTGCACCGTCTTACTTTCAGTACTTTCACATTTTTCGGAAGTAGAGCGCGGCCATCCCCACCAATTTCTCCATCTCCCCTTGTCGCAATACTATGGCAACTTTCAATGAGTATATACCTTGAGTCAAAATCCCAAAAGTTGTCTCCTAACTCATTCAAGCACAGTCCATATTGTCGGGAGCTGTTTTGCTCGAGAAACCTCGTGCATGTATTGAATGTTTCAACATTTGGAACGGAGCAACAGAGTACTTCCACCTTCTTTAATTCTGTCTCTTCCCCTGCCCTCACCTCTTGAATGGCAAGATATTGCAAGTTCACCAGATTCCGCAGCACTCCTTTTGGTAACATCTCGATCTTTGTGCCAACTAGGTTGAGGTACATCAGTTTTACCAACATCTCCATCCCCTCTGGCACTTCTTCAAGCATTTTACACTCTTTTAGGTCCAACTTTTTTAGGGATCCCAACTTTCGTACACAAGGTATACGACGTAATTCCTTACATCCTCGGAGTAATAGTGCTTCTAAGCTCTCCAAGTGAGAGATAGGGTTCGGTAATTCCGTGATTTTTGTGTTGCTGAGATCTAGAACCTTCAGCCCCTTAAGATGCCTGAAGAAAGATTCGGGGATGACTCTCAACATGTAACTGTTACTCAATGACATCCTCGTGAGTTTAGGGCAATTTGGCGATATGCCATCTGGGATTTCTTTTATAGCGTGGCTTTGTAAAATGACTTTCTCTAGATCATCGGTCCAGAACTCTTCCCCTGGAATTTCTTCCAATCCCATACAAGCCTTGACAGTGCTCGTCACTATTTGCAATGCCATGTCCTTTATCAAGGGGTGTACATATAGATCCCAATCATCTATATCAACCACCAGGCAAGCCTTTCCTATCTTGTCCAATATGATGTTGCCCTGATCGTGCAGTTTTTGCCTGGTAGTAGTTCCACCTAACAAGCCCTCATCTATGAAAGACTCTATCAAATCCTCTCTAGTAGTTTCGGAAGAGCCTTCTTTGGAACAAAGTACTAAATGCAGGAAACACTGTTGCACTTGAGGATTACCCAAGTTCGTGTAACTGAGTTTCAGTGTCTTGAACACATCAAGTTCCATCATCGAATCTTCTAATTTCCGCAGGAGTTCTTTCCATTCGTACACTACCTCTACTCCCCTCATGCGAGTTGCAATCTCAATGATCCCAAGTGGCAAACCCCCACACTTATCCACAACGGCCTTGGCAATTTCTTCAACTTCTGAAGGGAGTTCTCTCCCAAAGCAAAGTTTTTTTAAAAATAAGCTCCAAGAATCATCTGTCCAATCAAATAGAGGTCCTATTTTGATTTGTTTTTGGCAGAGCATTTTATGGCACACATCTAGTGATCGAGTTGTCAATACCAACTTAAGGCCACCTTTTTCAATTGGAATTCCCACATCCTCAACCTCGAAGTGCATCCACAGGTCATCCAAGAGTAAGACAGAGCTCTTCTTCTTTAGATGCCTACTCAATATGCAAGCCCTTCTCTTCACGTCCTTATCCTTTGAGAGATTGTCTAGTCCAATTGCATTGGCAATCTCGTCTTGTAGCTCATAGATGCTAAACTCCTTAGGTACAGTAACCCATATCACATCATTGAAGGCAGGATTCCCAAGTACTTTATTATGGACATGCATTAAAATGGCTGTCTTGCCAACTCCCCCCATTCCATAAATGCCAACGATGAAAATCTCATCATCCATTAAGTAGCCGCAAATCTTTTTGATTATCTCCTCACTTTCTTTGCCTACTAGCTCTGTTGTTACCAAGGGTGAACTTCTCCTGCATCCTGCAGCATGTCTCGTCGACCCT
>BCNH02000006.1:2143422-2164680 GCA_001662345.2 Metrosideros polymorpha var. glaberrima
CATTCTCACACATGAAGCAAACAAGATTGGTTGGGTTCTGCGAACTTTCTTCTTTTGAAAAACACGGGGAACAATTTTCAAAAATTGCTCGTTTTCGATGATTTCGAAACGCGGTTTTTTTTTTGTTCCCTGTTCAAGCTTGTGCACTCTCATACTCTCATACTCGAGTGGAGATTTCTCAGTTGAGGTGTGTGAGAGCAATTAAACATAATAGCGGGCCAGTACAGAACAAAGACTTACAATGGTCAAAGTCAAAAGTCTGTGGCAATCTGCACGGCCCTCTGGAAAAATTCTTTCTAAATCTAAAGACAAATCAACATCTTCAATTCACTTATATTTTTTTTAGAAAAATGACATTACAACGCATAATTTCATGGTTAGTGATTGACGATGTGTTTGCACATTGGATTTAGGAACAGATGACCATTTTTCTTCCTTCCTCCTTGGTTTTTGAAGCTAGTTAGTATAATAACACATGTTCGGTCGGGTTCTGGAAATTTTGCTCTTCATATCTACAACTACTTTGTGTTGTTCTCAATGGAAGACGGTGTTCTTTCTTGTTCAATGTACATGCTTGTGCGCTCTTTCTTGGGTAATCTCCCTCTTATGCACTCTCCCTTCAACCCCTAATCTCTCCCCTTCACTCCGCTTACAGCAAAATTTTGTGGCTCGGGCTGCACCCTCTAAGTTCTTCCATTTACTCGGGTTCTTAGCGAATTAATTCTAAGGATACAAGGTGAACTATCCAGTTTACACGCATCGAGTATGGCTTGACCGGTGGCTTTGAAAGGTAGTTTGAGTTGAGATCTGCGATGTGGTTCATACATGGACCTATAGCATCTCTGACGAAGCGCTCGACTCACCGCTCAGCTAATTAAGCAATTATTTCTTGATAAAGCAATAAAAATAAATGTCTTCGCTATGTGTTCACCGGAACAGTAAGTATCTTATGTAGGAAACGAACTCCAGAACAGTTGTTTCCGAAACAAGATCAGACATGGTTTTGGTACGAGTTAGTACTTAGTTTTCTGTTCTATATTGGGCCGATTAAACATTGAAGCGTTCTTTGTTTCTAACGGATATAGAAGATCTGGACTTAACTAGATTACAAGGTTAAAATCCTATAATAGATCGTCAGAGTTGCAACAGAAAATTCAGACAAGCATCTGTAAGGAGGGTGAAAGATACTTACGACGAGGAGGACCAAAGCTCCGGTCCGGTTGCTGCACAAACAAGAGCAAAAAAAGCCTTCTTGATAAAGAACGAAACGAACAGGAAAGTGGGGGAGAACTTGCAAAACCTAAGAAGGAAAATGGGGAGAAGTAGACGGTGGTGGTCTGTTGAGGCGTGTAAGGAATATAAAATAATTTCTGGCGAGAACAGGACGAAGACTTAAACAAGGGTCTTATTCAACGTCTGCGGCAACTCTGTGCCCAGCCCTCTGGAAAGATTTTTTCCATCTAAGGATAAATTAACATCTCTAATTTACTTACCCTTTTTTTATTTAGAAAAATGACATTTCAACACATATATCAATTATCGAAATGTGTTTGCACAGTGGATTTAGGAACAAATGACAAATTTTCTCCCTTCCTCCTCAGTTTTGGAGACTAGGTAGATTCATAGGATTTTACTTGTTTGCTACCATGCCACTAGACATTGGCCCGTGGTTGAGCAGCATCGATCCCCTATTTTACTCTCTAATGGACAATTAATTGATAGCAATTTAAAAAAAATGAATCGGGTGAGAAGGTTCATTCGCCACCACACTTAATCTAACTAGGAGGTACAGGTACCAAGGGCTGCAAATCGCAAATGACAGCTAAATTCGGGCATAATTGCCGTAATTTTTCATATCAAGGCAAATGTTTTAAATTATCAGGATGAGAAATATTGAGATGGATAATTATTGTGGCAAAATGCTCTCAGAAATGACCTCAAAAAAGTCATCTCTTTCGCGATACATACCTATTAAAACAAACAAACTATGAATTAGTGATGTCCGCAAGTTGAGGAAATGGTTCTGACTTCTTAGATGTATCAGAGTAACTTGCATAGCCTCGGGTTGAGGAAATGTACCCGTCGCTAGCCAGTAGCTATTCTCTAACTCATGTATTGATCTCAAGAGCGCTTGCATAACCAAAGATTTGTACTCTCAATGTGTGGCTCAATAATCCATAATAAAATTCTCCTGAAGACATGTATATCGTTCAATTTCTAAAAAGTTAAGCCAGTGTTAAGTTTTTGATATTAAATAGCAAATTTAAGTCCAATTCGAAAGACTCTTTTTCCCTGACAAAGAAAAGAAAAGGAAAGGAAACCAGCAGTTGGCTTAGATTGCCAAAGAATTTGTTTGTCTCCTTATGATCTTGAGGTTCAAGCCTTGTTGGAGTACTCCATAAGTCAAAAATCTATCTGAATGCACTGGGCGGATATGGGAGAGTGAGCCCTTCAAATCGTTCAAGAAGGAAGGTGGATTTGTTGAGATGCACAAAAGTTAGCTTGAGTAACCAATTGACCCCTAAAATTAAAAAAAAAAAAAAAAAAAAAGGCCATACAACACCAAAACATTGGAAGAATGTCATTCTAAACTTTGAACAATTCGTTATGCTGTTGTAGGTAATCTGGTGAACAATGTTTAAGCAACAAAGACAAAGAAGTCCATTCAAGTGGGGGTGAGAGAAATAGAAAGAGGAATGTTTAACAAGCTAGAGATGAGGGATGACAAAAACCGAGAAATACAGAAACAGAAAAGGTTATTTTAGATAAGGAAAAGAAGGCATTGATTAAGCACCAGTCAAGCAGGATGACCTAGCAATGGTGTTAACTCCACCATCGCTAGAAGGATTCATCCTCAGTCTCGCTGTCAGAAGACATTCATCCTCGCCAGCGCTATCGGAAAATGATTCTTCACCAGACTGTGTCGGCTAAAAGCCCGTGCATTCGTGCGAATTCACACCAATCAGACATGAAATCCTCTTTTTCTCTTGGGAATCACAACACGTGTTGCTAATTATACAACACATTTAATCCTCTCTCTTTTTCGGGGAACCACAATACATAATTATACAACTTGCAAAAGAACACTTGTTCAAACCAAACCATCTGTACACAGACCAAAAAGAAAGATAAAAAAAACCAAATCATCTGTACAACGAGCCTCTGTATACAGGCAGGGAAAGCAGACCCAACTACGCCAAGCAAGACCCAGTATCAAGATTTGAAGTTCAAAAACATAACAAATCCACTTTGCATTGAACCGTAATATGGAGTTAAAGATATGATCTAACAGATGTTGTTTATGTGTATGTGATGGAAGAAAAGTCTCTTCAAATCTCGGGCATTAAGGAATAAAGCATAAAAATAAGGCTCCGTTCGTTTCGCGAAAAACAACTTCCCGGAAATTTTTTTCAGAATTTTCGGCACTAGGGGGCGGAAAATCAATGAGTCAAGAAAAACATTTTCCATCCATGGAAAAAACACATAGATGTAATCAAGCATTTCAGGAGCGACCAAAAAAATAATAAAGCATCTCAGGACTTGACAACCACAAACACACCAACCCTTTTTACTTATACACAAGTAATACTTTTGCAAGACACGCCAACACGTTTAGTTTCTGTCCAGTATTTCCATTTTCGAAAGATCAGCCCCGAAAGATTTCACAAGTTTCTAAAGAAATCTGACACCTCATTTCTTTTTCGCTTAAAAAAAATCAAGAAATTAGAGACTTATTCAGCAAATCAAACCTAATCAAATTAAAGAGAAAGAATGTAAACAAGATTAGAGACTTCTCTGGCCAATCGAACTTGATCAAAAATAAATTTAAAGCAACTTAACATGTGCAAATATGCAATTGGAAATACAAAGTCCAGGAAAAGTATTCATGAGAAAGGCTGATTTGCATAGGTTTAATCTTTGGTTAAAGTATAGTGATTCATTTAATAAATCAAAAAGGACTTGAAAGTGAAATATAGAAGTACCGGGGGCGGTAAAGCACAAAAGGCAACAAAAAGGAAACGAAATATTAATGATATATAACGAAAATGTTTTGTGAAAGTATAGTGATTCATTTTGTTATCTGTACATTGTTTGACATATAACGATTTGTATATCAGTCTTTGCGAAATATTTGTATACTTAGGCTTCGTAAAAATGAATGATATTAAAAAAATTCTCTTAAAATTGATAGTTTGTATTGCTCTAAATAATTAGTCAATGAACAATGTTTTCTTTATCGACAATTTTGTAAGTGACACCAATAATCATTTTTAGAAAAATATTTTCCAACCATTCGCTTTTTGCGAAATAAAATGGAACCTTGAAATCGCTCTTTTAGTAAAGGTAGGGCGTAAGAATCGTCCTTTAAAATGTACCAAGAGTGTCTCGGCCCGAACAAGGAAAAGAAAAGAAAAGAAAAGAAAGAAGAGCAGCAAAAAATATATGAGGGGGATCGTATGATCCCTCGAGGCACCGTTCCTGAGAGACTCAGCGTCTGTCGAATTATAACAGAATAGAACTTACCCATTGATTGAAAACGTGGAAGTTTTATTAATACTTTCGATAAGACTCATGACAAAAAGTGTGTGATTGCAATGGGATTATGACCAAAGAATCAGCCCCTTAAAAGGACCATACAAGCTCCCATTAAGAATCGGGACTAAATTTGTTTGCTAAGTCAAGAGATAGATTTTCTATTGGGTGGTTAGAAGATTTTGCTAATGGAAGTAGCTAATTATGTATTGTCGCATCACTAAGTAAATTGATTTATTAGGTAAATCTCAGTATTTCTAACATTGTTCAAGCAATTTCGGGGTTGGGTCCCGTTGACCCTGTTTAACCAGACTTGACCCTATAGGTGAAGATTTTTTTTCCTTTTTTCTTTTTTGCTTGAATTATAGTTGGAAAATAGGAATTGGCATAATTACAAAGCATTCGATCTCGTCTTCCAATACAGGTATAATTTCCTAAAGAAATATTCGACAGATATAACTTTCAAGAGATGTGGCTTTTTATGTAAAAGTGAAGTTGGATGGTGTCAAGTTCAAAATCAGAGTTTTGTTTCATAAGTGTTTTTCTATGTAACTGTTCACTTTCACTCACATATTGGTCATTTCCTTTGCGAAATTCCGGCCTTGATTCGCGCCTATATAATTTTTATTGTTGATACTCTTCAGAAGTTGTTCTTAGTTTCGAGCCAGATCAAGAAGGACTGCCTGTCATGCATTGCCTACTGGCTTAGCGCTTACCAACTCGATCATCTGCATCATTTTCCGGCAAAACCGAGCTGTTTCCGCAGCTATGAATAAATCCTTGATTAGTAGTGGAAGAATGGCGACTACTGTATGCTTATTTCTCTTTCCTTGATCACCTCTTTGTGAAATAAGGGGTCGATGCCCCTCAACCACGGGCCGACGTCTAGTGGCCTTTGTCATTGATGTCAGATGGGAGGGGTAAAAATAACCCCACCAAGCAAACACGTAGAATCCTAGGATGCTACCTAGTTTCATAAAACTGAGGAGGAAGGGAGAAAAAGGTTGTCTGATCCTAAATCCATTGTGCAAACATATTTCAATCATTGGAAAATCATGTGTTGTAAAGAAATATTGCAGATGTTAATTTATCTTTAGACAGGACTGTGCATACGGTTGCCGCCCACTTTGACTTGCACCATTGTAAGTCTTTGTCCTGTTCTCGCCAGTAACTATATTTTATTCCTTGCACAACTCAGCCAGAACACCATCAACTTCTCCCCATTTTCTTGTTCCTTTCGTGCTTTGTCAGAAGGTGCCATTGTTTCTGTTGGCACGTGACAGATGGTATTAGAACAGAATTTCTCTAATAGATGGATATTCGAGGAAAATCTGTGGTCTCGCTAGCTTCTATGATGGCAATGAGGGTACATGAAGGAATCGAATTGCTCACTAATTAGGTAAATCGTTTCTAGATTAATGGGTGAATCTCATGAGAAGGTTCGCTACCACATTTCCAACAAGGGGAAATACCTTCATTGGTCTGCCTAGATCAGAAGAGGCCAAGTAGGCGAAAGAAGGTGCTGCAGAGGGAGTTTAGTTGGCTATAGATGCCACACTTGTTTGGGAGAGTACAAGTGACTAGAAATGCGTGAATGGCTTTGACCATGAACGTTACCAGCGGAGTGGAGTGGTCTGTTCTGTTGGACGAGTGTTGACCATGCATTTAAGTCCTGACGAAGTGGTGTTGATGGTATCAAAATGACATAGCAAAGCCACAGAGCAAACCGCAACGAGAGTATTGCAAAATTGAATGGGAGAGGAGAACGTCCCAGACCAAACTCTCCCATACTCATATACCCTTGTGAGTGGAGAAAACGGGGTGAAGAGTGAGAGAAGCGGAAGTGATAATACAATTGGTTCGTCGGAGTGGTAAGACGTCATTTGTGCTAGGAGTTCTAGGTTAGAATGATTATAACTCCAAAGAGCTTTGAAGGCGAATTCAGCCTCCCATGCACAAATTGATCGAGAGCTAATGTTGCTCTCCTGATGAGGCAATGATAGGCCGAAACCAGTTATTGTGATGAAGTGTTCTATATGCCTCGCTTGATGAACTGCATGCTCGAACTTACCTAGGCATGGTGCGATCTTGTGTGAGGATGCAATTCACCGTATTATGGACCCATGACTCTAGGCTGTCCAGTCTATCAAAGTCTCACTCACGTGTGGCCCATTCACACACGCTCTATTTTTATTTTTTTTAAACGATCATGTTGGGCCGGATCAATGGTCATCTTCAAGTGTTCTAAACTCGGTCCATACTGGCACAGTAATCAGGAAAATAATCTCCAACCTCGTTAACGGAGTAGCTTAGAAGGGCCAACAATCAGAGCAGCATCGACATAACTCGTCCTACTGTACTTTCCTATTAAATTTGCCATCCAAGGTCAACAATTGCGTGCAATCCTTCAACGCGGTCCGCTTTCAAAATGCTTCCTGTAGCTGCGACCAATCTGCCCGATATCTTCTTCCACACGACTTCCATAATGTATTGCTTAATCAATGACCAAGAACAGGAAACAAAGTTAAGATAATGTAGTTTGAAGGAACTTTTTTTTTTTGGTCGACAAAGGAGCTTCACTATGTGCTCTTCTTGCACGTCTGTTTTCTTGGTGACGTGATGAAGTTTCTCGCTGCATAGGAACAACTTTTCTTTGTCAACACGCTGGGAATTCGGTCCGGGACCGGAACTTCTTTGATTGAGCTTCGATCTAGAACAATGACCCCTCAGAAAGACGGAAAGAAGGAACACATTAGTCTCAAAGTTCACAATTTTATATTGGAGCTTGTCGATGAGCGCGTTTTGATCATTAATTCATGGTTCGATAACATTGGAAATTAATATGCGATCATTTGACATCTCCAAAAGCGTTTAAACAAGACCTTAAAAGGAACTAATTTTAACGTCGTCCGAATGGCAAGATGGTGGGAACAGACTGCATTCCATCACTAGGCTTCTGTTCGAAGGCTCTGATGCAAAAGGCAGTTTGAAATCTCTGTCCGGCCTGGAGAAAATGCGCGATGAAGACTCAAGTCACGGTGCTGATTGATGCTATGGACTACGAAGCGGTCCATATAGTTGCCTTCACAATAGATAAGATTACGGGAAATCCGTGATTTACTCGTCAAAGTGATGAACTTTAGTCAACATATCATTGTCAGATGAACATCTTTCCGCTACTGTTAGTCAAACGCTGATGTCTAATGTTGAAAACGCAGAATTCAGTCCAATTTTTCGCCTTTGATCACGTTAATTACGGCAAATGGCAGTCTCTTTATCTCTCCAAAACACAAAGCTTCAACTCTTGAACAGAAGATGGATGTCCTGTGTCTTTTGCTGGTCATAGGAAGCTTGGTTTTGTGCTTCTCGGGCTTCGCGGCCGCAGTTGACACTATCGATGCATCTCAACCCTTAAGTGATGGTGAGACGATAGCTTCGAGTGGAGGAACTTTTGAACTGGGATTTTTCCGTCCAGGCAGTTCGACGGGCCGTTACTTGGGAATTTGGTACAAGAACATCCCATTTAGAACTGTTGTTTGGGTTGCAAATAGAAGCAACCCAATTAATGACTCCAGCGGCACGTTGATGATCAATAGCACCGGCAATATAGTCCTCCTAAGCCGCAACAGCAGTGTTGTTTGGTCCGCTAACACAACCGAACAGGCCGAGAATCCAGTTTTACAGCTCTTAGATAATGGAAATCTTGTGCTGAGGGATGACAAGAATGGCAGTTTGGATACTCATTTATGGCAAAGCTTCGATTACCCTACCGACACTTTTTTGCCAGAAATGAAGCTTGGATGGGACTTGAAGACCGGTCTTGATCGGCAGTTATCTTCTTGGAAGAGTCCAGATGACCCGTCTCCGGGAGATTTCACGTGGGGGATGGCCAACCGTAATTTCCCTGACATCGTAGCATGGAAGGGCTCCGACAAGTACTTTAGAAGCGGACCATGGAATGGCCTTCGTTTCAGCGGCGCGCCGCAGCAAGGGTCCAATTCCATTTTCTCGTATAATTTCGTATCCAGTGGAGATGAAATTTACTATATGTATCACGACACCAACAAATCTGTGTTTGTGAGGACCGTCTTGAATCAAACGAACTACTTGTGGGAGCGGTCCACGTGGAGCGAAGCGACTCAGAGCTGGAGGCTCTTCCTCACTGTTCCAAAGGACTACTGCGACACCTATGGCATTTGCGGTGCCTACAGCAAATGCGTAACTAACCAACTGCCGTATTGCCAATGCTTAAAAGGATTCACACCTAAAAATCCGGATCAATGGAATTCCATTGATTGGTCGCAAGGATGTGTTCGGAACAAGCCTCTGAACTGCAGCACCACGGACGGATTCATAAAGTATTCCAACATGAAATTGCCAGATACAACTCATTGTTTAGTGGATAGTACCTTGAGCCTCCACGATTGCAGGACCAAATGCTTGAACAACTGTTCGTGTACAGCATATGCGAACTCAGATATCAGAGGACGAGGAAGTGGATGTGCAATGTGGTTTGGAGATCTGATAGATATGAGACAGTATCCAGATGCTGGGCAGGTTCTATATGTGCGGATGCCAGCTTCTGAAATAGGTACTATCTTGTTTTGGCATCTCTTAGAAAACTAGATCTTGCACTAGATTTCCGTTTTATCGGCCATTCTTTTTCCTTTCCAATGTCAGCACTCACATTGCAATAGTTACCCATCATATTCGGCGTTTCTGTGTTTCTTATGTGAATTTTTCAATGGAGCAGGGAAGAGTAAGTCCAAGGTGTGGATGGTTCTCATAGTTGTATTAGCAATTGCCACAGCTATTGGCATGCTTATCGCCATCTGTTACACACGCAGAAGAAGGAAAAACTTCAGAGGTACAGATTTCTTCTCATGACTCTCCTCATAATACTTACTTTTCATGCCCAAAAAAGAACAGAAATTGTGGTCGAGGAATAGAGAAAAGAATATGAAAATTATTACCTCTGAAGTTGATAACTAAAAATTTGGCATAGTCAGAGAGTTGCATGATACCACATAAATTAGCTTGTTTGCTGGCTTGATTAGAATTGGAACTTACAGTGTCGCATGTTCCATGCCTTGTCTTTACTTGCACTAAATAACTCCCCATTTTCCATTTTAGAGACAGCAGACAATATATATGAAGGTCAAGAGAGTGAACGCCCCGACGATGACTTGGAGCTCCCATTATTCGACCTACGTACAATTGCTGAATCCACACATAATTTTTCAATAAGGAACAAGCTAGGTGAAGGCGGTTTTGGACCTGTATACAAGGTAGAACAAAATTTGGACAGGACAATCTGAAACATAGCATAATGATCCCGCAATTGGAATTGAATCTTCCCTTTTTTTTTCAGGGTGTACTTGTTGATGAACGAGAAATCGCTGTGAAGAGACTTTCAAGTAGCTCTAGGCAAGGACTGAGGGAGTTCAAAAATGAGGTCATACTAATTGCGAAGCTTCAGCACCGAAATCTAGTAAAGCTTCTTGGTTGTTGCATTCAGGGAGATGAAAAAATGCTGATCTATGAATACATGCCCAACAAAAGCTTGGATGCCTTTATTTTTGGTAACCTAGTTGAAGTATTTCGGTTTAGATTTAAAATGCAGTCATTGCCTGAAAAGAAAAGAAATCATGAGACACAGGACTGACTTGACTAAAACTTGACAGATAAAGAGAGGAGTAAGTTATTGGATTGGCACAAGCGGTTCGATATCATCTGTGGTGTTGCTAGGGGACTACTTTATCTTCATCAAGATTCAAGGCTGAGGATAATCCACCGGGATCTCAAAGCGAGTAATGTCTTACTTGACAATGAGATGAACCCAAAAATTTCAGATTTTGGCATGGCTAGGATATTCGGAGGAGACGAGACAGAAGGAAATACAAACAGAGTGGTTGGGACATAGTAAGTATCTTGCAGCATTCTCTGTATAGAGTAAAAAGAGTGGTTTTGGTTCCATCTTAATGCACGTTCCAATACTTTCTTCTGTTCCTCAGTGGCTATATGGCACCTGAATATGCCATTGATGGGCTATTTTCAGTTAAATCGGATGTGTTCAGCTTTGGCATTTTAGTCCTCGAAACTGTAAGCGGAAAAAGGAACAGGGGATTATATCATTCGAACCACAGTCTGGTCAGCCATGTGAGTAATTTATTTTAAATATTTTCGAAACCTTCAGTAGTTTTATGGTCTGATGAAGTTCCTGAGAGAACTGGTATCCTTTTTCATTTTGCAGGCGTGGGAGTTGTACCAAGCAGGCAAATCTTCTGAATTGATCGATTCATGCTTGGACACATGCAATTTATCGAAAGTGTTACGATGTGTCCATGTTGGTCTCCTGTGTCTGCAAGAACATCCCGAGGATAGGCCGAGCATGTCAGCTGTCGTGACAATGCTAGGTAGTGACAATTCTTTGGCTGTGCCTAAACAACCTGGTTTCCTCGTGGAGAGGAATCCGCACAGAGGAAATTCCTCCTCTGGCGTTGACTCGTCAATAGGCAATGAAATCACTTTTACACTTCTAGAGGCCCGATGAGAAGATGGGAGAGCACATTGAAATCATAGTTTTGCATTTTTGTGTACTTGTTTAGTTCGCAAATATACATTATGACTTCTTCAGTAATCATGGTATTATTTCATCCTGTCCCTGTAAATGGTTTGTACAGGCCAAACCACTTGACCAACTTCTGATGAGATGTAAACCTGGTAGTTTCTGTAATTCTGTTGAAGAAAACGATTGGCTATTAGGTCTTGGTAATAATTCAACAGTTCCATGGTGCAACTCAATTGTGCTCTGATAAAGTAATACCAGCAATACTGCTTACTTGATTCTGAATTCACCCTCTGATCTGATCTGCCAACTGAGACCTTCGAGAATTAGGTGATTCCGTGGTGATGAGCAGATTAGAGATCAGTTTGTGTGTGGGACGAAATCTCCTTAGTGGCTTATTTTGTCTCTATATCTTTCTTTTCGATCTCCCACTTCACTAAAGGCCAGCTAAAATAACACCATTGTGTTGTATATATATATGTTACTGAGAGAAGAGAGCACATCATTCTGCGCAAGTTTGGTTCTTTTCCATCAACTAATGGCATATGGCTAATGTCATGCATTAACCATTAAGATGATACACGGTTTTTTTTTTTTCAGACACAATAAATTATCAAAATTATCAGAGCAAGGTCATAAATCTGGACAACAATTTACAGAACGGCATTGATGGGTCTTCTATCGACCCTCTATAAGTGTAAAACTAACTTCATTAGCTGACGACGATTCAACCTTGCTGGATGAGGAGCTTTCTTTACGTGGATATCTGTCCACAAGGAAACCTGGTTGTTTGGGCACAGACAGTGCATTCTCACTGCTGAACATTGTTAGGATATATGACATCGTTGGCCTATCCTCAGGATGCTCTTGCAGGCACAAGAGAGCAATATGAATGCATCGCAACACTAGAGATAGAGTGCATGTATCTACCAAGTCCATATCAATCAGTTCGATCGATCTGCCTCCTTTGTACATTTCCCAGGCCTAAAACACACCAATGAAAAATCAATCATTCTTTAGGGAACTCTGGTCAGCAGATAAACCAATGAATTCAAGTACTTAAACTTACATGTCCAATGAGGTTGCTCTCCGAATGATATAATCCTCTATTTCTTTTTCCACTAATAATCTCTAGGACCAAAATGCCATAGCTGTAGACATCTGATTTAACTGAGAACAGCCCGTCAATTGCATATTCAGGTGCCATATAGCCACTGAGGGACACAATTGAAATTGGTCAGCATTAAATACGGAAGCATAACTTTTCCACACTAGAAAATGAGCAGAAACACAATACGTACTAGGTGCCCGCCACTCTACTTGTATTCCCTTCTGTTTGATCTCCACCAAACATTCTAGCCAGGCCGAAATCTGAAATTTTCGGGTTCATCTCAGCATCAAGTAAGACGTTACTCGCTTTGAGATCTCTATGTATTATCCTCAATCTTGAATCTTGATGAAGATAAAGAAGGCCCCTTGCAATACCGCAGATAATGTGGAACCGCTTACTCCAATCCAATAGTCTACCTCTTGCCGGATCTAGCACGTTGTCATTCAACTTCAGTCCAATTTCCAATTATGTTTACAATAAAAAAACAACAAATTCAAATTCGAACCAAATATAGTTACTAAATTACCAAAGATGAAGGCATCCAAACTTTTGTTTGCCATGTACTCATAGATAAGCATTTTCTCTTCTCCCTGAATGCAACAACCAAGAAGCTTCACTAGGTTTCGGTGCTGGAGTTTTGCAATCAATGTGACTTCATTTTTGAACTCCTTCAATCCTTGTCTAGAGAGAGCTGAAAGTCTCTTCACAGCAATTTCTCGTCCATCTACCAGTGTACCCTGAAACGTCACATATTGTAAGATCTAAAATAGTAAATACATCTCTGTGTTTCAGATCATCCAATTAAAATATTTCCAGTTACCTTATATACAGGTCCAAAACCACCTTCACCGAGCTTGTTTTCGATCGAGAAATTATTTGTGGATTTGGCAAGTGTGATTAGATCAAAGAGTGGGAGCTCCAGGTCATCCTCGGTGCCTTCATTTTCTAAAACTTCTGTCACATTTTTGGTTCTCTCTGAAATGGAAAAGATTCATTTATGTAACGCAAGAAACAAGAGAAGGTTGATAAATACTATCTGTAATTTTAACACTAATTACTCCATTTCATTTAGCAAAAACATGATCTACGTTTTGTACACATTGACGACAGAGTCAATTATAAAAAAATAAGGTAGCTTTTTAACTGATTAATGTAAAACAAGGAAGCTTATGTAGGGAATAAACACTCAATTCAGGATATGGATCAAAAGAGTCAGCAGATGATCTTAGGGTATAACTATTTGGCTGTGTTTCTCAATTTTTACTGCCTGTTCCCATTTTACGTGCCTTTGGCATATCAGTGAGATTAAGAACGGAAAAGGTCCAATTTTTCTTCAATATGGTTGCCTCTACCATCAAATCAACCCTCACTTCTATGATTGGGAGATGTTACACAGGCCAACTGGTTGCATAGTATATTCACTACAGCAAGTTTGACCATTCGATTCAAGCACATGATATTACCAGCAAACTGAAGATCCAACACTCATGTTGCCGAAATAAAAAATATCGGTAATCTGCAGTGTATGGAAGTCAGAGTGTTTCTGTAAGGCAGGAAAGTCAACACCGCTAGGGTGAACCCTCTTGCAATTTGGCAACTGTCTCCTCAGATTTGCTTACTGTAATGCAATAAGTGGAGCAGCTCAATATGTCTCAACTATTCTCTGTTATGTAAATCCAGGAAAAGACTTCACCTAGTAAAAAACAAAAACTCTAAAGTACTGTCACAATGGGGCATCATGGAACTCTGTAAATGCTAATCAAACTCGAAGATTGCTATAGGTCTTCTTTTGTTCGTAACCTCAGGGAAGTTAAAATATTGAAGTAGCCATTCATCTGTTCAGATATTGAATAAAACAAAAAGCTGCAGTAATTTTAACTTGCAAACAACTTAAGAAACACGTGTACCTCCAGAGTTCATTCTGCTTCTGAAAACACAATAGAGGGCCGTGAGCATGGCAGCGAGTAATCCAATTGCTGGTATGGCAATGGAAGTTATCAACAGTTTGCGCTTACTCTTCCCTGCTCCATTGAAATGCACATGAAGAGCATATATGTCAAAAATAATCAAGAACTTACTATAATCATCCAGTTCCCTGACAAGATCTTCTAAGTGGCCACATTGAATCAATACCTATTTCAGAAGCTGACATCCGAATGTATATGTCTTGGCCGCCACTTGGAAACTGTCTCATATCCATAAGATCACCAAACCACAACACACAACCGCTACCTTTCCCACTGATATCTGAGTTTGCGTAAGCTGTACATGAACAGTTCTTCAAGCATCTCGTTCTGCAGTCCTTGAGGCTTAAGCTGCCATCCAGCCAAGTATATGTTGTAGCTGGCAATTTCATCTGAGTATTTTTTATAAATCCATCACCATCATTGCAACTCAAAGGCTTATCCCTGGCACATCCTTGTGACCAATCGTTTGAGTTCCACTTGTCCGGATACTTAGGCGAAAATCCTTTCAGGCACTGGCAATATGGCAACTTATCGGTCAAGCATTTGCTATAGGTACCGCAAAGGCCATAATTGTCACAATAGTCCTTTGGAACTGAAAGGAAGAGCATCCAGCTTTGAGAATCTTCATTCCAAGTGGAGAGTTCCCATAGATAGTTAGTTTGATTCACAACAATCCTAACGAGCTCCGATTTGTTCTCCACATCGAATGTATGGTACACCTCCGTTCCATTGTTTATGAACTTATACGAAAAGACTGGATTGGGTCCTGACTGTGGTGCGCCGCTGAAACGGAGTCCATTCCAAGGTCCACTTCTGAAGTACTTATTTGATCCCTTCCATGCTACGAGCTCAGGGTAGTTACTTCTCTCCAACCCCCAGGTGAAATCTCCAGGAGACGGGTCATCGGGACTATTCCAAGAAGTTAAGTGCCGCTCTAGACCGCTATTTGCATCCCATCCGATCTTCATGTCTGGCAAAAATGTGTCAGATGGGTAATCAAAGCTTTGCCATAAATAAGTATCCGGACTGTCATTTCCATCATCTCTCAGCACAAGATTTCCACTATCCAAGAGCTGCAAAACTGGAGTTCGTGCCTGTTTCGTAGAGTTAGTTGACCAAACGACGCTCTTGTTCTGGCTGAGGAGGACAAGATTGCCTGTGCTGACAACCGTCAACGTGCCTGAAGAATCATTGATTGGCTTGCTTCTGTTTGCAACCCAGACAACCGTTTGTACAGGGACATTCTTATACCAAATTCCCAAGTACCGATCCGTGAGATTACCTGGACTGAAAAATCCCAATTCGAAGGTTCCATCACTCGAAACTAGTGTCTGGCCGTCACTGATTGATTGAGATGCATATACTGTGTCAGCTGCGAGCGAGAAAGCAGAGCACCAGATCAAGCTTTCTGTGAAAAGCAGAAGACAGAGGATGTCCATCTGCCTGGCTTACAGCTTCAAGCCCTCTTTTAGAAGAACAGAGAACTTCATGGCAATTGATCTAGGGAAAGAAAATGAGTGGAAACCTAAGAAATGATAACAAAATGGACCAGAATATCTCTTTTTCAAAAACAAAATATCAACCCTTGACAAACAGCAGTAGGCACATACAAAGTATTGTCACCTGATAATGACAGGTTGAAAGAGGTCCTCCATCACGATTTACATATTACTACTTTACACGAATGTGGATGTGTACTGGTACACTACTGATTTGGCGTTGAAAAAATTGAATCTTTGGTAGACGCTTGCTTCAAAACAAGAGAAAGCAAACGAACCGGCCTTGCTGTTTTGTGCTTTCCAACCGCGTTTCACACTGCAGCAGTCAACATGCGTTCAGAAAAGGTTAAGTGGGATGTCTATAATTGCATCAGCCACAACGAAAGTCAACAATGGTCGGCTAAAATGAAAAGAAGAATGTCTAGTTTTCTCAATGGAGAGAAGAAATCAATCTTGTCTCTGGCTTTTGTCCTCCTCCTCAATAAGTAGATGGAGTCCAACTGCTCTTTGAATTAATATATTCCCCCTTAAACCATATAAATATCGCGCCATCATTCGCTTCTAGAACTATAAAAAACAACGTGATAAAAGAATTTACAACTTACTACCAGTTACCCCATGAGGACTATTCCATGGCAAATGTTTTTTTCCTGGGCTAACAATTACTTTAATCTCCGAATAAAGCATTTAAAGTTGGCTGAGGATTTCGTGAAGCTAAACATTACTTACGGATGTGGCACTCCGGATAAGAGTGTCAAAAGATAAAAACACCAGTTACTCTGTGTACAATGATGCCAGAAGGACTAACAACAATTCTAATCAATGAAATTTCTTCAAGAACTAAAAGAGGAACAAGAAGATGCATAATAAGGATGTCTTAAGGACCATTTCCAATGTTTTAGCTTCATCTAAGGATCATCTTTTTGGCTGAAAGAATGAAACAACATTGCCCCTTTTTCCTTCAGAATGAACAAGAATGAACAAGGATTATGCAAACTCAAGGCAACTAAAGGCATGACAATTCCTGTTCGCAAAACTGCAGCAACTTATTACATGCCAAATCAACACCAGCTCTATCTAATAAGCCAGTTGGAACTTAGAATTATCTCTCCTTCATCATCTGGAAATTCGCACTTTCTAACTTATGTATCATTTAATGACTCAATTGCTCATTGATCTTTTGTATAAACTGCAGTACAGTAGCTGAATCCAAGTTCAAGTAGAACTCAATTTCAAGGTGAAGGATGTCCAAATCATGTGTAGCCAAACGATCACACAGGCGTCCACGCGCACACAAAACAAAATCAAGGAAAAGAGAGGAGCTGATCGAAGTAAGCGTACTGTAATTCCTTTTTATTCTCTGAACAATCCCATGCCAGATCAAGAATCGGTAAGCAATTAGGAATACAACAAGAGCAGTACATAACGTGTCAATAAGAGTCAGACAAAACAAAAGGAAAAATCAAGAAAATCCTCAGAACTCCTTCCGAAGAGCCTCTTCCAACAAAAACTCCGACTCCTCCATCAGCTCGGGGCTTAATCTGAACATCAAGACGCAGAACTCCATCTGATTGAGCGCGCCGTCGCCGTCGAAATCGCCTTCCTTCAGCATACAGCGCAGATCATCGTCGCTCAAGTCCTGCAAGCCCAGAAGAGCGGAGTTCCTCTTGAGGCTGTCGAACGTGATGACCCCTTTATCGCCGTCCACCAAGAGATTGAACCCGTTACACAGCTCCCCGATCAGGCCCTCGCCGCCGAGTTTGTGGGCCATGGTGGGCAAGAAGTCGTGGAAGCTCGACTCGGCTCTCTGGGACGCCATCGAAGATCGGAACAACAACAGTTTGAAGAACAAAGATTAGAACTTTCTGCAGAAAGATCGATGCTTTGGGAGGTTGGGGAGAATGGGTGTTGAAGGAAGCATTGTGGGAGTGGGAATAGATATAGAGGGAGGGTCAATGGAGGTTCCGAGAAGGGAGGGGCCATGGATGACAACTAAGGTACAGGTCGGTCTATTGGGTTTTGAGAAACAGGTTTCTTGGAAAGTGAAGGGGAAGTTCCTTCCCTTTCCTACGCACATTGGTGAGCTCATGCGGCGGCCAAAAATAAAAATTTAGTTTATTTACTCGGCTTTTAATAATGTCATAATTTCGTATTTGCATTCATCACATATCCATTTCTTTTTTGGCCGGCACTTTATTCTTTTTTAATTAGGTGCCGGTGCAATTTCCTGACTTTTCTTTTCTTTTCCTTTTTACTTTTTTTTTTTCACTTTTATCTTGCAGCCTCCGAAATTTAATTGTTAAATTTATCAGGTATAGAAAAATTTGATCTGAGCTGTGGTAAGCATAGAAATTCCAAAAATGCAGTAATTTTCATTGGAAACCTCTGTTCCTTTTCTCTTTTTTTTGTGGGATTTTTCTTGATTTTTTTCTTTGGTGTGTAATGGGTATGTGTTTGTCGGCCAAAGCATTATAATGCGTTTCAGCTGCTATTTAACTGTGGGCCACGGAGTTTTAATGGGTCAATGATGGAAAGCTTGTGCACAGCAAGGCTGGCCTGGTTGGAACTTGGGTCATTGGAAAGTCAATGGTTGACTTTTACCCGGTCTGCTCGTTTGGTTTGTGCTAAGCAAGCTCCTTCCAATCTCTTCCTTTTGTGATTCTCTTTTGCTTTCTCAAGAGATGGAAGCATTGGGAAACTTTGCTGACATTGCTACCTATCTGACCTTTTCCCTTGGCAAGTAGGCAAAATCGCATTTGAAGTGCAATGTCTATGAGAGCAAATTACTGTTCAACGTTTCTTAGGTCAGTAGCTTTTGGTCTTCCTTTCTTTTCTTTGCAATTTCCTGGGATTAGAACACGTTTTGAGTCTTTTGACCACATCGCAGTTCTGCGATTGAATACTGGTCTTTAGACCATGTGTGATAAATGCGGGAGGGTTTGTGTTATTGCTGAGGCTTTTTGATAGGGAAATTTTTGGGTATGAACTTAGTTATATTTGACTGAGTTGAGTTTGCTAGGTTTAGTTGTTAATTGGAGATGTAAATATACTTTTAATGGATTATAGAAACTCCAAAGTTGTAACTAACCTGTTGATTTATATATATATATAACAAGTTGGTTTTTTTTTTAGATTGCATCATTTGAGTGATAGAAACTCTGAAGTTGTACTGAATAATCTTTATTTTTTTTTCCTCTTTCTTTTTTGGGTTTCTTCCCCTGTTGCTGGCAAGCTTTGGTAAGGGTCGTTGGAGCTCGCTAGGCACAAGGCTAGGGCTGCGAAGCCCTCGCCCCTCGACCGGCCTTGCCCAAGTCTAGGCAAAGCCGATCGTGGGTGAGGCGCTCTCACCCAGCAGATCTGGGTGAGGGTAGCCTCGCCAGCTGGTCGTCGTCGCTTGCGGCTGGGTGAGGCCATGGTGAGCCACCCCTCGCCCTGATATGAGTGAGGGCACCTCGCCCGAGGCCGCGGCCGGCCTCCCCCAAACCTAGGTGAGGCTTGCCGAGGGCCATGAAGCCCTTGCCAGCCGTCGGCGAGGGCTTTGTTGCCCTGGCCCTTTGGGCAGCGACCCTTGCCGGAGCTTGCAAGGGAAGAAACCCAAAAAAAAAAAGAGAAAAAATTCATAAAATATTAAAATATTTTTAAAATTGTCCACGTTAGTGTCGACCGGCCAAAAAAACTGAATTGACACATATGCAAAAGATTTAGGATTTAATTGGCAAACTTAAAAGGTTCAGGATTGAATTAATAAAAGTGCAATAGATTTAGAATTTTTTTGGCAATTTTTCTACTTTTTGTCTTCCTTTCTTTTCTTTGCAATTTCCTGAAATTAGTACATGTTTTGAGTCTTTTGACCACATCGCAGTTCTGCGATTGGATACTCTTCTTTAGACCACATGTGATAAATGCATGAGTAGTACATGTTTTTGAAGTTCTCGGGAGCATCCGTGTGATTGCCATCTCTGAGGCCTTTTGATAGGGGGATTTTTGGTATGAACTTAGTTAGTTGTACTTGATTGAGACAAGTTTGCTGGGTTTAGTTGTTAGTTGGAGATGCACATATTCTTTTTAATGGATTACAGAAATTTTGGAAGGACGACCGTGTCATTCCCCATTTTTGTTGGTTTCGAGGTGTGACAATAAATAAGCAACAATTTTCCAGCAATCGGAGAGCTCTGTTGGCTCATCACATGGTTGGATAAACCTTTTTATCTTGATTTTAGTGGCACTGACGCAGATTATCTTCTTTTAACATCTCACTTCCAATTGCGGGGTGCAGAAAGAGTTGAAAGGGAAGAGAAGCACTCTGTTTTCCGACAGCAAGATCACAACTGGTAAGTCCATTACATATCTAATTGAAGTCACCATGAATATACGTAAGACTCTTTTATGGGGTCTCATCACTGAAATTGGCGGGAACTATTATAGACCATTTTATCAGACTATTAGTTCAGTGGCCAGCTATCCAACAGTGTATTTATCCACTCTCCCTTTTATCATTGCTCTATTGGTTACATAATCCCACTTTAGCAGTATTAACAAGAGGCCTTTTCCTCGAGAAGAAAATCTAGACATACAGAAGTGACCTTGGAGGACATTGAGATGCCAATTAGGTCGCGTTTTTCTCACGTCGGGGATAAAACCTCACTAACAGATGACGGAGTGTCTATCGGGCTGCTGGCATTGTGATGCTCACCATATTGTTTGTATAAGAATCTTCCCTCGTTGAAGCTGAACTTGAGTTTTCCGGGGTTCTTTCCATGAAGAAACCTGGTTGCTTAGGTTGAGGCAGAACCGTTCCTTCGCTTCCCAGCATGGAAGCAACCGTGGACATGGCAGGCCTGTCTGAGGGAAACTTTTGGACGCACAACAACCCGACATGGATGCATCTTTCTACTTGAGACTTGACGGCAGAGTCGCACAATGATGTGTTGAGAAGTTCCAAGGCCCTGACGTGTGTCCAAAGCAACCATGCCTACGACAAATCAAATTATACCATTAAGCTAGCTTGCTTGTCATTGAAAGAAGAAACTATGTTAATATCTGTATGATCAGACAAATACATAAACTACATGCACCAGAAAGCACAAGCAATGTTCTCTTCTAACTCAACTTACGTGCCCAAGAAGGTTGTGGTGGTGGTTTGGATGGTAGAACCCTCTGTTCTTTTTGCCACTTATAATCTCTAATAAGAGCACTCCAAAGCCATATACGTCGGATTTCACAGAAAACTTCCCATCGAAAGCATACTCTGGGGACATATAGCCACTGCAGTAAGCACATCATTCATTTGTTAGTTCTCTAAAGCACTAACTCCAGCACTCGTGAGAGACAATATGAACTTACTAGGTTCCTATCACTCTGCTAGTTTTTGCTTCTTTTTCATCACCACCGAAGATCCTAGCCAAGCCAAAGTCTGAGATTTTAGGATTTAGGTTGGCGTCTAGCAAAATGTTGCTCGCCTTCAAGTCTCTGAATAATTTGGAGTTTTGAATCTTGTTGGAGATACAGAAGTCCTCGTGCAATTCCCATAACAATGTCAAATGTTCTTTTCCAAGCCAACGAGAGGCTTTTATCCTGATC